>CM053793.1:232347949-232655449 GCA_028749045.1 Cupressus sempervirens
TTATCAACTATATACACTAGCTGATCCAAAATTGGATGTTGCATATATTAACATTAGAAATATCAAATGCATCAACAAAAATATCCTTTATATTATGCATTACATGTTTCTTCTTATGTTATCTTCTTAAATGTTCTTTCTTTGTATTGTGACTTAGCAAGGTTTGCAATTCTTGCATCTATTCCAATGTCATGTTATTTAAATCATACATGGGTAATGTGATTACCTCATCCAATGGTGTAAGGGCAATCTTGTATCACCCAAAAATATGCTTAGTGTTAGTTTTTGTTAAATGTGTTTTTATTTTTGGATACCCCTTTGGGTCAAATAGAGATTCCAACTCTCATAGTTCCACTATTGGTTTTTTGGGTTAGTATTTTTTAGCAACTTGGGATATGTGCCAATTTAGAAAATAGGCTATTTTGTAACTAAGCCATAATTATGATTAGTTAGAGGGTGTAAGTTCGAGGGATGATTATACTTTTAATTTAAAGAACTTTAGAAAAAGAATTAGGTCAAAAGGCTTTATAGTTTGAAAGTTATTGTAGTTTTAAGTTTCCTGGAGACCCCCTAAGAGTGCTTCAAAGTCAAATTTGAGGCACTAAATTGTCTTGTATGGGCCTAAAAAATGCGGGGCAAGAAAATTTGGTCCATAGGGATATAGAGAGCTTAGAGAGCTTTTTAGAAATGTAAATGTTTCATCAATTGGAGTCCCAAATCAAAAGTTATGCCTCCCAAAAGTTGGACTACCATTTCTGGATTCTTCTAATTTTACACTTACTTCTAATATGTTTTCTAGAACCTTTTGTTTTGGTGGTGGATTCCAAATGGTATATTCTAGAATTTATTCCTAACCCTAAACCTAATTTGGGCTCCTTAAGGTCATTTCTTACACTGTAAATGCAATTTTGGTGGAGTTTGGAAGAAGGTACTGTGAGAAGGGTTTCTTTTCTCTAGAATCTGATAACATTGTGAGCCCATAGGGCATTTAGTTGAGTCTATTTTTGTTGTACTAAATGCAATAGTATATCACTTTTATAATAATATTCTCATTTTCTTATTGTGTTCATTTTTTCTATGGTTGTGCCCTCATCATTTTCCCTTTTTACTTGATTCAAATATTTCCCTTGACTCATGTTGAGTACATCTAACCTATTGTACATATGTAATAGTTAATGCTTCTATTTGCATGACACTCAACACTTGTATGAGAGCTTGAATAGTCTCCTTTTCTTTAGCTTTCTCTTCTTTTGTCATCTTTTTCTCTTCTTCTCTCATACTCTTATCTAGTTTACCATTTGTGACATGGGAAAATTGTGCAAACACAATTATTGCCTTACCTTATTGCTTGACACTCATGTCAGAAACCACTATAACTAATGAAATTTCATTAGTCTTAGCACTCTCAATCCTTGGATAGTCTTGTACTTATAGCAATAATATATTGGTGCTTGATAGAGATGTATGTAATGTAGCATGTTTAGATCTTCCTTAGTTAATACATTCTAATTTTGTAGAGATGAATTAGGAATTCCTCAATTGTGACAACATGTTTTTGTTCACACCCTTCTACCAATTGTCTTATCTCTTCTACTATCTTAGCAACTTCTATATCATCTTCTGATTCTTTTACTTCTTCACCTCTTCCTTATTCTTCATCTTCTTTATCAACCACTGGAACAAGAAATCCAAATGCTTCCTTCCATATAAGAATTCTCTCTCTCTCTCTCTCTCTCTCTCTCTCTCTCAACTTCATTATCCTTATTCTTAAAAAAAATTTAAGTCCTCTCCTTAGTCATAAATCTCTTTACAAAATATTTTAGTGCTATAGACATATGTGTCTTCCCTAAATCTGGCATTGAATGTGCTAACACAGTTTCCTTGATTTTTCTTTTAGTGGATAATGCCCACTTCCATTTAACATCAACTTTATTAGGAATGCCTTTACCTAACTCTATAGGTGTTGATTTGAACTATATCATCATATCTATCATAGATTTTTCAAGATATTCTTCATCATCTTTATTTAAAGAATCAAAATTAATATCTTTAAATCCTTCCAAAATTGTTGAATCTCTAATCTCTTTACATCCCTGGTCCATAGTCATTGGAGGAAATCTAAGCAAAATCTAATGTTTAATTAGATTTTCAAACTCTATTTCTTCATCATCTTCCTCCTCCCAATGTATTACAACCAATTTTCTCCTCACCCTCTTAGGTAGACTTTGCTTTGGTAATTTGGTCAACTTCCTCTTTAATGGATTATCTTTTTCTTTTGCAACTGGGGTTGAGTTGCCTTTGATCTTTTTATCACCCTTCTCTTTTTCTTTAGCTCTAGAGGTGTAACAAAGTTCAAGTCACACCTTTCTTTAGATCCTCTTTCACCTTGGGATCAACAATCACTATTTTTTTGTTACTAGTATGAAAATAAGTTTCAATCATTATTTTTTCACTGATTTCAAGATTGCTACTTTCTGGTATGACAACTACTTAGTTGATTTGAGTACTATCATTTGTTTGATTGATGTAGAGGATTTGATCAAACTAGATAAAAATAGCACCTAGAGGAAAGGTTGAGTTATGATAAGGAAAAGGAGTATAAAGATCAGTTAAGATAGTGATATTATAGTGCATTAATTATCTACTTAAGGTTGCAAATGATAGATACACTAATTAAGTTTAGAAGAACAAGTAAAACAAATTATATCTACCAAGCTTTACAATTTTTACAGTAGGTGCCGATCAAAGTTAGTGTAAGCCAAGTAGAAAATTAGTTTGAGCTGAGAAAAGTTAAATTTTAGTTTATAATGAGTGATACAGTGTAAGTTGAGTCAAGTTTAGTTGATGTCAAGCATCGATAAAATTTAGTTAGTGCCAAGTGATTTGATAGTGGATGCCAAGAAATGTAGTTTGTGTTGAGCATCAGAAGCAAGTTAAGACCGAGTGACAACATTATGAGAAAGATCATGAGTTTGATGAATCTGAGATGACAAGTTTGATTTCTTAGATTGTGTAAACTGTGTGGAAGATAAGCTCGATGAGCTAGTGTCACATAATTCAAGATGGCTCATCTTGAGGTGAATTCAAAGAGGATTGAAGAAAAAGTTTGTAGAAGGGAATAAAATGAAAAGATGGGTAGATTTATTGAATCCTACCTAATCCAACCTAAGCCTAAAATGGACAATAGAGGATAAATAAAAAAAGATCTAAATTTTATATTTATAGAGATGGCTAGTCAAAATAAAAGGTTATCATGTGTGAGAACCTAAAGAAGACAAGGAGTCTAGAGTATTGCTTTATTCAGTGACCAAAGAGAAGAGATTGTTATTGACAAGAAAAGCAAGAAGGCTTAAGGGTATGGATTCTTGAAGAGTAGAAAAGCTATCAGAGTTGAAGTGTGTGAAAGCTAAAAAGAATGGAGGACTAAAATAGAGATCTATAATCTACAAAGTGAGTTGTAAGTTGTTATCCAATCAAGCCTTATTATTACTTTCTAGTCATTTTACCAGTCTAGGGTAAATCCTTTGGATTAAGGTTGACCTAACAGTCATTTGTAAATCCTTTAACTGGGTGACATTCCAAGTGAATGATGTAAAGTCCTCTAATGAGGCTCACTCCTAATAGGGTGATTGAAATCCTCTAGCCATGTCACATTTAATAGTATGTATTGTAACCTTTAATAGGGCTTCCCTTTCATAGAGCATCATTTTAGAAGAGTGAGAATGAGTAGCATGTTACAGGTGGTTTTTCCCAAATTGGGTTTCACATAAAATCATTGTGTCAAATGTATTATTGAATTTGTTATGTTTCATGCTTACATTTCTGCAAAGTTGATTTGGCAGTAACCTACAAAGTTTAAGTGATTGTATGATCTAATGTGAAATAACCCTGACAGGTTATTTCTTTCTCTAGCACCAAAAAATACTAAAACTTCAAAGGTTTGACATTTCGTCAAACAATTAGTAATCGAGCTCTGATACCACTGTAATGACCCTAGCTATAAAGGTCACTAAATCCCAATACAATACGATGGCAATTTGCAAACAAGCTTTTAATGACAACCCGTAGTCGTCATGGGACTAGTCGCACTCACACTTTGGAAGGAATGCCCTTCTTCAAAACTTCTGCTGTGAGACGATGCCGGCACTAATCAGAGACTCGTTATCGATCCTGCGGGTCAGACTGTCATGATAATCTAGCTATTAACAGCATCCCGTGCCCACCAAGATCACACCTTCCTGAACCGTAATGAAGATAAATATATAATGCCATCCTCCTGCTTTAATTTGGCAGTCCACGTTGAATGTGTATTCATTGGTTAATTCACCGCTTGTCAGGTCTGTGCGATCTGATATAAAACAGCACCCATGAATTCATTATGGCCTTCAGTTTGCTCTTGAGAAATGCCTGTTACCCTTGATATGTGGTTGCTGAGTGCGGCTTCAATAATTATTGTAAATTCGATTGCAAAACACCGCCAATTGCAACAAGATTAAATCCACTTCTAAGATTTCTGTCGGCTCACAAATCACTGAACCCGATAGCACCTACGGCCTTGTTCCGGGAATATATATAGACGTGATGTTTCTGGAACTTTGCCTCCCACAAAAAACCCTTCACTCCCGCGTTTCCTTTTAAAAATCTTCAAATATGCGGTTGGCGCTAATGTTGTACTACAATCCGGCCTGCCCAAAATCATTATATGCAAACGGCTTCCAAAATCAATTCGAGTCGATTTCTCCTCCAGCTTGACTTCAACATGATCTTTGTAATTGCACTCGGTCAGACTTCAGCCTTAACCATATACGAAAATGTTGCTGGAAGGTTGTCTGTTCATACTGCAACTTTGCTGAAGAAGTCGCTTTAACAACTGATCTTGTAAAACCTTGTAAATGACCTATATCTTCAAACTGAATTCCCAGAATAGTCCTGCCAAAATTTGGTGTTAAGCCACCAATTCTGCCCTGATGAAATGACTAAATGTCACCTCCAATCTGCAATAATTCAGATGATATTTCACACCCTCAAAATTGCGTACCAATTGAGAGTTATCGTTCTCAATGGCCAACTGTGTCAATTGCAGAAACCCTAGGTTCTACAATGCACCTGTGATTGAATCACAATCTGAAACACAAAGAGAGATAATCAACTGCCTTGATTCGAATGGAGCCCCGGGGTGCCTATTTATTCTTTTCCCTCCATCCTCTCCAGAGACTTCTAGAACATTTTTGATCTTATCCCTCAAGTGACTTTATTAAATATTTTCCAAGTCACTTTATTAAATACAAGGTTATCTTTTAATATTTATTTATTTAATTAAAATAATTAATTAGTCGTCCTTGGACAACCAAATTAATTAAATTAATTAAATCGAACTGTCACCAAAAATTGGGGACATGACAGTCCGCCCTTCCTGAAATTGCTTGTCCCTAAGCAATGGCTAAACCATGAACCAATCAGTCTTCCTGGATCCCAAATGTAAATCTGTGTATCATCCCAATCCTCATCATACTCCCAGGGAGAAATCATCAATACCAGTAGCTGAGAAACTGTACTCAACATACAAACAACTGTCAACTCTGATGAAATTATCTGTAACCCAACTGTAGATGTCAGTAGAAGAAACCATTCTGCGGAACTCAAGCCAACTGAAACATCAACTCTATCAAAACTCAAGCCCTCGTCAGAATGACACTTGCACCCAACTTCACTGTAGATATGACAACAGCTATAGGTACCTGAATCATTGCCATCAACTCCAATCTTTGAAAAACTGCTCCGGGCGTGTCGATGCTGCAAGCCGAGTAACTTGCTACTACCAGTTTTATTTTCAAAAGATGGTGCCAATCTATCCCCTAATGGATGATAAGAAACTGGAGCCAATCTACATCTGCGTGAAATAAAATCTTCTATTTCTGTGTCAAAAGAAAAGTGATGAGCGTACCTTACCGTATAATGCCGGTAAGAACCTCCAAACTCTGTTGCTGGCTCATCATCACTGAACTGGGAATCAACAGATGGCTCCATTTTTTGACTCCAAGTGACTGTAGGCTAGCTAGGATCCCGTGCATTCTGCTCAACAAACCCTTCCTCGAGATCCCTGTGGGGTAGCATAGTAGAAAGGACCCCTATAATCTTCTCAACCAATCCGTGAATAACACTAGTATCATGGATGAGAACACCTTCTGTCACTTCATGCGAGTCTAAATGAGCACATGCACTATCCATCAAATACTCCATAAACGATTCAGTGCAGTAAAAATTATATGAGGAAGCATCAATATACTTCCCTGCACACCACAACTGATCCTCCTGTGAAGGTGGCATACCCCACTGTACTACACTATCAACTAACTGAGAAGAATCAATCTGGAAACTTGACTCTACCGGTATCCCGAACTCATTAAGACCAACTTATTCCAAACCCTGAACATGTATGTCAGTCTCAACAATAAGCTCCTCAAAAGCAACTGTAGGAGTTTACTTACCGCCATCTACCTCAATAGACAAATGAACTGGGTCTGGGGCTGGTTTTGACCGCAAATGCTCCAACTCCACGATCACCTCCTTCAACTGAAACTGCGACTTTTGTAGATCTCGCTGTGTGTCCTCTAATGCCTCAGTAGTCACTATGAGCTCTTGGGAAAGCTCACTCACCTCCTCTTCAGGATCCAAGAGTGCCTCATATGCTGTACTTCCCCACTCAACCAAGTGATCACGGTCGGCTACCAATCGTAAATAATCCTGCTTCAAAATCCGAACAGCTTCACGCAAGGCATGAATCTCTGCCAAAGGAAAGTAACCACCGCTGGACTCATCTGTCATAGTAGTACCCCAACCAGTAATGGCCAACAAATGACGAGCAGTATCAAAATGCTCACAAGCGATAGCAATGTCTCGCTCACTAACTTTCAACTGGCTAACCACATGATGGCTTTGGCTAGACTGTCTTCTATAAACTCCTTCTGACACATTGTCTGGAGGAATGTCTTCAAAGATATTGGTCTCTGGATTATTACCATCTATATTTTTTGAATCAACTTCAAAACTCATATCAACATCCAGAGTGTCAAAATCTGTAGTTCTGCTGTCAAGCTCTTCTATACCTAAATAATCTGTCAAGGAAGCTGAATCTTCAAAACTATCCACTTCATCCTCCTGGATGTCATCAAGGTCAAAACGATCCTGGGACTCATCTGTACATGCTTCCAAATATGAAAAACCTTCAACACCTTTTAGCAAGAAGGGTCGTCTACATATATGAACCAAGCCCAATACCGGTGTATAAAAACTAATACCAACATCGGATGTTCTGCTGGCACAAGGGAAGACAACACCATATACTCTGCTGATCGAATCCATGATAGCATCCAAATAATCATGGCTACCATAAAGTGCTCTCCAGTCAACTAAATCCCAAATGCCCCTGAAACATTCTTGAGTCCATATTCGTAAACAAGGAACAGCTGGTAACTCAAGCAAACTCCTTACCTGAGTAATGTGACCAATACCAACTAACTTCACATACCTATCTGCCATTGTCCTTGTATCCTGGATGTGAATGCAAGATGAACTCGTAACATTATCAGCTACCATATATGATCCCTCTTCTGTCAAAAACTGAGTGCAAGATGAACTTAAGCTCAGCTCCATGTCATGCTCATTCCCATGTCTCTCCCAGTCCTGTAATGCCAAAGTTGCTCGAGTGTCCTCAAGCTCGCAAGAAAGCTTGACAACTTCCTCCTCCTTCCTCCTCAAGGCATCTGAATAATCTTTGGTAAGGCTTAGAAGATGATCACGGTCTGATAGAAGATGCAAATAGCTCAACTTCGTCATTCCCATTCCTTCACCAATTGCATGTAAGTCACAACAAGAAGAATTCGCCTGAACTCCCTTATGTCTTCCTTGTAACTGAATCATCTGGATGTGCTCTTCTAACATCTCCCGCATCCTGTCATGATGAGATAAAGAAGCCACAATACTATCTTTGCTTACCTTCAGCTGGCTGGACAAATCATGTGAAGTACTGCCATTCTCATCCTCATGTGATGAAGCATCTAACTGAGCCTGGTACTCTCTGTCAGCAAAATCATAAATGCTCAATGTCTGCTCATTTTCACCAGGTATCTCATCACCATGCACAATGACATCTTCATCATCATCTGAACTCACTTCACTGTAATCATTGCTTGTCGGAACCAAACTACCCTGAGTACATGAGACATCACCTTTGGGAAACTCGTATTCAACTATCTCAACTTGAGTGTCAAGTTGACAGTTACTATCCATCAGCGTAATGTCCTTCACTGCTTCTTCCTGTGACCGAACTGAAGCCTCTGACTGGCTGCACACTTGTTTCTCGAACTCCTCATTAAGGTTCCTAGTAGCATCTCTCATTGTATCTGTCAACGCTTCGTGAGAAGATTTTCCAAAATGAAATCCAGTTGATTTACTCACCTTAGCTGGGACGGACAACCTGTCAAGCATACGGTGGTGTTTAACCAACAGTTCAGACATGTTATGTTTGATCTTTCTGAGCTCATCCTGAATGCCTGAATAGTCCTCCTTTCCACACTTCCGACTCTGAATACTGCGTCTATTACTTGTCCGAGATTGTGTTCTTGGAGACTTTGTGCTGTACCTATCCATCTTGGTTGAAGTAGAGTGCTGATCACTCATGCAAGTCGGTTCTCACCCCCACAGGATGGCAAGAAAACCGCTCTGATACCACTGAAATAACCCTGACAGGTTATTGCTTTCTCCAGCACCAAAAAATACTAAAACTTCAAAGGTTTGACATTTCGTCAAACAATTAGCAATCGAGCTCTGATACCACTGTAATGACCCTAGCTATAAAGGTCACTAAATCCCAATACAATACGATGGCAATTTGCAAAAAAGCTTTTAATGACAACCCGTAGTCGTCATGGGACTGGTCACACTCACACTTTGGAAGGAATGCCCTTCTTCAAAACTTCTACTGTGAGACGATGCCGGCACTAATTAGAGACTCGTCATCGATCCTGCGGGTCAGACTATCATGATAATCTAGCTGTTAACAGCATCCCGTGCCCACCAAGACCGCACCTTCTTGAACCGTAATGAAGATCAATATATAATGCCGTCCTCCTGCTTTAATTTGGCAGTCCACATTGAATGTGTATTCATTGGTTCAAGAAGGTGCGATCTGATATAAAATAGCACCCATGAATTCATTATGGCCTTCAGCTTGCTCTTGAGAAATGCCTGTTACCCTTGATATGTGGTTGCTGAGTGCGGCTTCAATAATTATTGTAAATTCGATTGCAAAACACTGCCGATTGCAACAAGATTAAATCCACTTCTAAGATTTTTGTCGGCTCACAAATCACTGAACCCGATAGCACCTACGGCCTTGTTCCGGGAATATATATAGACGTGATGTTTCTGGAACTTTGCCTCCCACAAAAAACCCTTCACTCCCGCGTTTCCTTTTAAAAATCTTCAAATATGCGGTTGGCGCTAATGTTGTACTACAATCCGGCCTGCCCAAAATCATTATATGCAAACGGCTTCCAAAATCAATTCGAGTCGATTTCTCCTCCAGCTCGACTTCAACATGATCTTTGTAATTGCACTCGGTCAGACTTCAGCCTTAACCATATACGGAAATGTTGCTGGAAGGTTGTCTGTTCATACTGCAACTTTGCTGAAGAAGTCGCTTTAACAACTGATCTTGTAAAACCTTGTAAATGACCTATATCTTCAAACTGAATTCCCAGAATAGTCCTGCCAAAATTTGGCGTTAAGCCACCAATTCTGCCCTGATGAAATGACTGAATGTCACCTCCAATCTGCAATAATTCAGATGATATTTCACACCCTCAAAATTGCGTACCAATTGAGAGTTATCATTCTCAATGGCCAACTGTGTCAATTGCAGAAACCCTAGGTTCTACAATGCACCTGTGATTGAATCACAATCTGAAACACAAAGAGAGATAATCAACTGCCTTGTTTTGAATGGAGCCCCGGGGTTCCTATTTATTCTTTTCCCTCCATCCTCTCCAGAGACTTCTAGAACATTTTTGATCTTATCCCTCAAGTGACTTTATTAAATATTTTCCAAGTCACTTTATTAAATACAAGGTTATCTTTTAATATTTATTTATTTAATTAAAATAATTAATTAGTCGTCCTTGGACAACCAAATTAATTAAATTAATTAAATCGAACTGTCACCAAAAATTGGGGACATGACATAATGGATGCATGTGTGATGAATATGTTTTATGGATATGGATTCACTAAGCTATGAAAAGTTTTATTTGTACATCTAGACCTTGGATAAATGATTCACCACTTCCCTCCCTCATTCATTCTAAAGAATTGCAATAATTGGTATTAGATCTATCTACTTAAGTAGACTAGTTTGAAGGTACTAGAAGCAAAAGATCAAGATGTCAAAAATAGAGGTACCCAAGCTTAATAGAGATAACTTCCCTACATGAAAAAGTTTGATGAAGCTAAACCTAGGAGGTCTTGGAAATCATGCACAATCTACCATAGCTACTAACCATGTTGATCTTGTTGGAGCCCTAATTACTGAAGATCTAAAAAAAGAAGAAAGAACACAACAAGGCAATGTTGGAGATTTTCTCTGCCCTAAGTTATGTCGAGTTTGATGATATCAAGGGTTGTGATAGTGCAAAGAAAATGTGGGATTCTCTTCACCCCATCCATGAAGATGATCCTAATGTTTTGAGAGCCAAATTTGAAAGTCTTAGAGGTAAGTTTGATGATTTGAGAGTGCAAGAAGGTGAGAATGTTTCTCAATACTACTCTAGGATAAAGGATGTTGCTAATGTTATAAGAGGATCTATTGGTAAGATAGATGATGAGACTATACTAAGAAAAGTTTTGAGAACATTGTTGCCCATCTTTACCATTTGAGTTTCTGTAATACAAGAACTAAGATGTGTACCAAGTTATAATTTGACTCTTGAAGGTCTAGTAGGTAGGCTCACTTCTTTTGAGCTATCTAATTTTGATAACTTCAAATCTAACAATGTTGAATTTTCTTTCAAAGCTAAGCTGTCATTGAAGGAACCTAATGAAAAGAAGAAGAAAAGGGTAAAATATGTTTCCAGTGATAGTGATACAAATGAGGAAGATGTAGAACAACTTGAAGCACTACTAGCAATGATATTTCATAGAGGTAAAGGAAAATTCAAGGGTAAGTTACCCATCATGTGTTTTAATTGCAATAAGGTTGGTCATATTAATGCTAGATGTCTAGAGAAGAAGAATTATAGAGGTGGAGACAAGTACAAAAGTAGAAGAGATGAAGAAAAAAAATATTACAAAGACAAAGGCAAGAAGTCTTGCTACATTTATGAAGAGGAAACTAAAGATGGATCTAATGATCATGATAATGAAGTGGTGTATGTTGCAATGAAGGATGATTTTGATGAGGATGAGGCAACTGTAGTAGTGTCTTGTGTGAACAAGAATGATAAATGGATCCTTGAAAGTGGGCATTCACATCACATGACTATAGATCAAAGTAAGTTCATTACCTTGAATTATTATGATGGAAATAGTGTAAGGTTTGGTAATGATGCACCCTAGATTTGATAAAAGGAAAATGTTCTATCAAACTCAGAGAAAAGATTTTATGTGACAATGCTTATTATGTTGAAGGACTTAACTATAATTTGTTGAGTGTGTCACAACTAAATAGTTTAGGTTGTAAGGTTGAGTTTGAGAACAAGATTTCTAAGATATATGATACTAATGGAAAACTAATTGGAAAAGGTGATCAAACTAGAGGTAATCTATTCTACCTTGATATGGAGGATGCTACTTGTTTAGTTGTAGAATTTGATGAGGTGTGGCTATGGCACAAGAGGTTATGTCATGTTAATTTTTGTAACTTGGTTAGTATTAGAAACATGAGAAGAGTCATAGGTTTGCCTAAGCTGAAGAAACCTAACAATATAATTTGCAAACAATGTCAGTTAGGCAAAATGACAAAGTATAGTTTTAAGAGTAAGACACATACCTCTAAAGGAATATTAGAGATTGTTCATACTAGCTTGTGTGGACCAATTGATGCGCAAAGCTACAAATGAGATAAGTACATTATGCTATTTTTTGATGATTATGTTAGAATGGTGACAATTATGTTTCTGAAACATAAACTTGATGCTTTCCAAATGTTTAACTGGTACTTAGGAAGAGTTGAGAAGGAAATAGGTAAACATATGAAATGTTTGAGATCTGACAGAGGAGGAGAATATACATCAAATGAGTTTGAGATGTTTTTTAATGACAGAGGAAACAAAAGATAGACATCTACCCCTATGACCCCTCCACAAAATAGAATTTTTGAAAGGAGAAACATATCTATAATGGAATATGCTAGGACACTCATGATGGAGAAAAATATTTCTTTTAATTATTGGAGAGAAGTTGTAAGTACAACTATCTATACCTTGCAAATCAAGAAAGGTACTCATTCAACACCTTTTGAACTATGATATGGATACTCACCTAGTGTAAAATATTTTAAGGTATTTGGAAGCAAGTGATTTATTCTCAAGGATTTTAGGAATGGTAAATTAGATGCAAAATGTGAAGAAAGTATATTCCTTGGATATTTAACAAGAAGTAAATCTTATAAGTGTTTAAATACTAACACTAACAAGGTTGTGGAAAGTGTAAATGTGAAATTTGATGAATATATAGAAATACATGAGAATAAACCTATGAAGGAACCTAAGGAATACAAATCATTTGTATTTTTTTATGAAGGTATGCCTTCTTATGAAGATGTTGTAAATTAAGTTGCAAACCAACATCAAGTTTTAGTGACTATCGAATCACATACTATGAATGTCGAGTTACATTCAAGAACCAAGATATATTTAGGTACTGAGTTACAGAATGAAGTTGAGGTATATTTTGATTCTAAGATTAGTGTATATGAAAGAGATGTTGAGCTACCTAATAGAGATATACATAGTGATTCAGAAGTTGAGATACCAAATGAGGAAAATAAAGTAGAACCAAGATTGTCAAAGTATGTCAAGAGACATCACCTTATAGCAAAAATCTTTGGAGATAAAGAGGCAAGGCCAATGACAAGGAACACGTTAAGAAATAATACATGTTTTCTTAGCATGCATAAACCTAAAACAGTGTAAGATGCCTTAGAAGATGTGGACTAGAGTAAAGCCATGAAAGAAGAGATTGAACAAATTGAGAAAAAATAAGACATGGACTCTAGTTCCTAGACTCGAAGATAAAAATGTGATTGGCACCAAGTGGGTGTACAGAAACAAGTTAGATGAAAGTGGTGAAGTCACAAGGAACAAGGAAAGCTTAGTTTGTAAAGGATATGCACAAGAAGAAGGGATAGACTATGTTTAGAAATATTCGCTCCTATTGCAAGATTGGAAGGGGTAAGAACTCTACTTGCTTACTCTACATACAAAGGTTTCAAAGTTTATAAAATGGATGTTAAATTTGCATTTCTAAATGGCATATTGGAGGAAGATGTCTATATAGAATAGCTGGAAGGATTTGTTGATGCTAACAACAAAAACATGGTATGTAGTCTACACAAAGACTTATATGGTTTGAAGCAAGCACCAAGAGCATGGTATGAAAAGCTTCATAATTATCTTGTGAAGATTGGATTTGAGAGGATTGATGATAATAGAAATCTATACTTGAAGACAGAGAAAGGGAAAGATATTTTACTATCTAAAACTTTTGTTGATGATATCATATTTAGAGGTTAATATACTTTATGTAAAGCTTTTTCAAATGAAATGAAGAAAGAATTTGAGATGTCTATTTTTGGAGAGATCAAGTTCTTTATGGGGTTGCAAGTACATAAGATGAAATGTGGTATATACATCACTCAGTCAAAATATGTAAAGGAGATACTGAAAACTTTTAGATTGGAAGATTCCAAGCTAGTAAGCACACCTATGGTGACAAGACAGAAATTGTCAAAGAATAATGATTCAACTAAGGTGAATCAAACATTTTATAGGTCTATGATTGGAAGACTACAATATGTAGTACCAAATAGACCTAATATTGCATTATCTATTGGGATAGTTGCAAGATTCTCTACTAATCCCAGGGAGAATAATTTGATGGTTGTTAAGAGAATAATGAGATATCTGAAAGGAATAGAAGATCATGGTCTATACTACAAAAAAAATGAGAAACTTGAATTGAGAGCCTACAGTGATGTTAATTGGGTTGGGCATATTGATGACAAAAATATCACTAGTGGAGGAGCATTTTTCATAGGAAAAATGTTGGTTACATGGACTAGCAAGAAACAAAATTGCATATCTCAATCTACTACTAAAGCTAAATATGTTTCTACTATAGTAAATTTTACAAACATTGTATGGATCAAATAGCTACTCAAAGGTATGAAGGAGGAAATCAATGAACCTATGATACTTTATTGTGATAATTCCAGTGCTATAAATATAACAAAGAATCTTGTGATTCATACAAAGACTAAGCACATTGCAATCAAGTGTCATTACTTGAGAGAATTAGTTCAAGATAAAGAGTTAAAGATGGAATATGTGAATACAAAAGAGGAACTAGCTAATATCTTCACAAAAGCATTACCTAATGATGCTCATGAGTATCTAAGAGGTAAACTAGGGGTGATACCCCTACCCATGACTATTTAAGAAGCATGACAAGTGTCCTACATCAAACAAGATGATTGGCATATGTTACACATTGATGTAATGGATTTTACTTTAGGATCCACCTAAAGTAATCAAAGAGCTAGAGCTACAAATCAGTCACAAGCTAGGTGAAAGAGGGAGGATTTGAAAATTTTCATATTTGCATATTAAGATGACAAGTCTTTGACATTGTTGTCAAAGAGGGAGAAAGACAAAGAAAGAGAGAAATATAGAGATATATAATATCTACTCAGGGGGAGATAGTGCTAAGGGAGATATAAGAAGTGATCCAGAGGGAGTCATAAGGATGAGTTGATTATCCATTGATCATAAAAAAAGTTTGTAATTGTGTACCCTATACAAAAGATGAAAGTTATTGACAGAGGGAGAGACTTTAATACATAGAATTATTTTATTTTTGGTATATTGTTGGCTGTACTAATTAAGTTTGGTTTGCCATCAATGCCAAAGAGGGAGATTGTTGAAAATGGATTGATACAAGTATGTGAATGTGTTTCAATCATTATTTTGTCACTAATGTCAAACCTTCTACTTTCTAGTATGACAACTTCTTAGTTGATTTAAGTACTATCATTTGTTTGATTGATGTAGATGCTTTTATTAATGAGGTAACAATAGAACCTAGATAGAAGGTTCAATTATGATATAGAAAAGGAGTACAAAGATTAGTTAAGATAGTGATATTATAATTCATTAATTATCTACTTAAGGTTGCAAATGATAGATGCACTGATTAAGTTCAGAAGAATAAGTAATGAATTGTGTCTCCCAAGATTAACGATCTACATAGTAGGTGCCAAGAAAAGTTAGTGTAGGTCGAGAAGAAAATTAGTTGGAGCTAAGGAAAGTCAAATTTTGGTGTATGTTGGGTGATACAATGTAAGCCGAGTAAAGTTTAGTTGATTTTGAGCACCATTAAACTTTAGTTAGTACCGAGTAATTTGATAGTGGGTGTTGAGCAATGCAATTTGTTTTGAGCATTAGAAGAAAGTTAATGCTGAGTGACAACATTATGAGAAAGATCATGAATTTGATGAATTTGAGATGACAAGTTTGATTTCTTAGATTGTGTGAACCATATAGAAGATAAGCTTGATGAGCTGGTGGCACAAAATTCAAGATGAACTGTTTTGAGATAAATTCAAAGAGGATTGAAGCAAAAGTTTCTAGAAGGGAATACAATGAAAATATGGGTAGAGTCATTGAATCCTACCTAATTCAACCTAACCCTAAAATGGATGATAGAGGATGAATGACAAAAGATTTTAATTTTCTATTTATACAGATGGTTGGTCATAAGTAGAGGTTGTCATGTGTGAGAACCTAAGGAAGACAAGGAGTCTAGGGTATTACTTCAATCAGTGACCAAAGAGAAGAGACTTTTATTGGCAATCAAAGAAAGAAGGCTTAAGGGTATGGATGCTTGAAGGGTGGACAAGCTATTAGAGCTGAAGTGTGTGAAAGCCAAGAAGAATGGAGGACTAAAATAGAGATCTGTAATTTGTAAAGTGAGTTGTAAGTTGTTATCATATCAAGCCTTACTGTTACTTTCTAGTCATTGTACTAGTCTAGGGTAAATCCTTTGGATTAAGGTTGACCTAATAGTCATTTGTAAATCATTTAACTAGGTGATATTTCAAGTGAATGATCTAAATTTCTCTAACAAGGTTCACTCCTAATAGGGTGATTAAAATCCTCTAACCAGGTCACATTTAATAGTGTGTATTGTAACCTTTAATAGGGCATCACTTCATAAGAGTGAGAATGAGTAGCATGTTACTAATGGTTTTTCTCAAATTGGGTTTCCACATAAATCATTGTGTCAAATGTGTTATTAAATCTATTATGTTTCATGCTTACATTTTTGCAAAGTTGATTTGACAGTAACCTACAAAGTTTAAGTGATTGTATGATCTAATGGATGCATGCATGATGAATATGTTTTATGGATATGGGTTCACTAAGCTATGAATTTTTTTATTTGTGTATCTAGACCTTGGATAACTAATTAAACCCCCTAGTTATTCTAAAGAATTCTAGCATTGGGCTCGGCAATAGCTAGCTCTTTTCCCTTTGATTATTCAACTTCAATTTTATCTTCAAATTCTTCATCCTCTCCTTTTCGGTCATTGATCTGAAGTTGACCTTCGCCAAGTTTTCCCTTAAGATTCTTCTTCCTTTTCCTATTTATTTTGGGTATTTTTGTTTCTAATGTCATTCTACTCTTGGTTATATCGTATGTGTTGAATAGCTTGACATTCATGCCAGTCCCTTTAGATCACAATGCAATCACTGCTATTGTCACTTCATCAATGTTAACATCATATGGTGTAGGTCTTAACCATGCAACTTTCGGTCTTACTACATGAGCATATACAAAATTTGTATCTACCATAAAGCATATATCATCAATTTTAATTATCTACTATTGACTTAGGTATCCTCATTCTATTTTTCATTTTGTTCCTAAATTCCTCAAAATAATCATCCATAATTGCCTCAAAATTTTCTCTCAATTGACTTATTAAATAACTTATTTGTTCAATTTTTGGTCTACTTCTATCCCATGCTATGATGCTGATGGTAGGAAATGAATTTTATACATAGAAAAAATATATAGATAAGTAAGGAACTAAACTTACATGAAGCATTCTTAGCTTTCCCTATTGCTCCAAGATATTTTGAAAATTGTTACAATTGCTACTCGACAAGATCATAACTATGATCCATCTTCACAATTTTATATCTAAGGTCTATTGCAATGCAAGGTGAACTGTTTAGTTGACTCAACTAATAGAATTTGTGTGCGATCATATGCACTGCAAACTCGACAACCATGTCCTTAATACCATTAATTGACATACTGTGACTACTCTATTTTTCTTTTTTCATTTGTTCAACAATGTCCCTTGCAACACATCTCATTGTCTTCTATTTATCTAATGTAGGGTAACCAATAAATCATCATATGATGACCTTGTTAATCTTGATTGGTCCTCCCTCTAACCATATCTTCATGCCATGCACATGGCTCAACACAATCTTTATCCACTCAACCTTGAGAAACTTTGGAAAAAGCTAGGGCATGGGTCAACCCTTTCTCAAAAACATTTGTGTGTTCATCTTTTAACATTCCATTATCACACAATTTCTTATAAGTTGCATGAAGTTCATAATATCCATTTTCTCCAACTTTGCACATAAAACATGATCGTATATCTTGAATTGTTAATACCCTTGGTGGAATTGATTGCAGGGCACCAAATTCATCACTAGTCAATGCAATGTTTGGACAATCCTTGAAATTTGGTAGAGGACACTAATTGTTCCTCAATTTGTGCATTTATCTCCTTCAACATATCTTTGGCAGTCACAGATGCAGATGATGTCATTCTCAAACTAGGGCTTTGAACAAATTTACTTCAACAACCTCAAAAACAACTTAGGTTGGCACATAAAAGTTTACTTGCTGAATTCTTCCAAATTACCAATGGTTCACTATGATTCGCTTGTTTCATTGTTGAATACACCTTGATTGCCTTTGAAATGCTTGTGCATAGAAAATTTCTTGGTGAAATGAAAATGAATGCCACTCTTTGATATATACCTTTAAATTGTTCATTTAGATCTATAATAAATGCATTTTTACTCTAGTAGGTGCATAACAGTTGTCTTGGCCTTCACAAGTTGTGTTCATCCTTCTTTCCATCCATATACTCAATCACTATTACCTTGCTTGGTCAATGCCATTTCATTCTCTCAATACATCATCACGATCATTGTAAGCTCTTATTCCATATTGTAATGCTCAATCAATACAGATGGTATCACTAATGCTCAACACTTGATAGTGTAACTTATTCCATTACCCAATACTTCTCTCATATTTGTCCTAATGCATCTTGATTCATGTTGATATGGAATTTTAATAAATTTTCTTGTTAGGAACTAATGTATGATATAACATTTAAGTATGTAGTCCCTCACATACCTCTTTACTTAGTTTGATGTGGTGTGATCACCTGATCTATTAGATTGGGTGATCTCATCTTTTCTTTCTCCACTTCTTCCAACTTCTACTATCTATTTCCATATTTTGTTCATCTCAAATTTTCATTTACCTTTGTTGCTATCATTTTTTAGTGTTGGTTCTTAGGTTCTCTGGTTCTTACTAACATGTCCAACCTTAAGACAACTGAAACAAACTAGGTTTCTATTCAACCATTTCTTATAATATCCTCTAAAATGTGTCTTAATGAAATTCTTTGGAATTTGCCCATACTCTCCACAATAATGATATGTATACCATGTGTTGTAATCCCAATTATAAGAGTTACCTTTATTATGTGCATGTGTTTTCCTTTAAGATGTCCAGTTAGATTTTCTTTGGATCTGCATTCATGAGCTCTATGTGTGAGGCCTTGCCCCGACCCTTCGTAGCCTTAGTTGTTACTTTATCTTTTTGATACTTACGACTCGAGATGTCGAGACATTATCAGATACTTGAACATATTATATTATTTCATGCCGTGTGATGTTACTTCTAGATATTTGAGTTCGTCATTTAATGTTTTATGCATAAGTATGTTGATGAAATCAGTAAATGTAGGATTAACGCATTGATTTTGGAATCTTTATAATTAAGGATATAAGTAGGATGCAAGAAACCCTGATTGATGTATGTTTCAATTTATGTGAATTTCTGATACGTATATATGTACATGTGATTCTTGGGACTACTTATGTGTGCAATGAGTGTGCATATATTTTAGCCGAGGAAATCGACGAAGGAAAAGAACTGATCTCTATGTGTTAATTTTGGAAACCTTGTTGTTCGTAATTCAAGTATTGTATTGTGAGATGTATGTATGTATCTCTCTGTGTTCAGTGAATGTTAGTGTTCGTAACTATGTTCTTTTAAGTGTCGCTTGACACTCGTGAATTGTGTATGCTCTTCAGCATGTTGATTAAGGTTAGTTGTTCAACCTTTGGACCTTAGTCAGTTTTAGTTAGTGTCAGTTTGCTAATTTGGTCGTTAATCGAGTTTAGTCATCCCTAATCTGGATTAGTGCTTAATTTGCATTTTAGAGTTATTAGTTGGTCCTAATTAATTCTTAGCTTTTATTTGGCTCTAAACCTTTTCCTAAGGCTTTAAAACATGAAATATTTATACCCAAGGGGTATGGGTATGGGTTAGGGGTCTTTTCCAACTCCTAAGCCCCTTTTATTGACTTTTGAGGCCACTCAAAAAGTCTCATTTTGCCTTTGTGCGAAAATTGACCATGGCTATCATGAGTTACCTCACCTCACCTCCATTTAGTGTTTAACCATGGTGTGGGTTGAGTTAGAAGTTTCTAGAATTGTAAGTGGGTGGGAGAAGTTATTGATCCTTTTGGTGGTGGAGTTTGAGGCTTATTTAGAGGCCTTTCTTGGACTAGTGGAGGTTGTTACCCAATCTCTACATTTAGAGAGGAGTCTTGGAAGATTGGACCAAGGAAGGGGAAAGCTCTACTCCAAATTTTTCATTGCCATTACCTCTTTGTGAAGGTTGGAATTCTCATCTCCCTTGTTCAGATTTCATTCTTGTTTCATGCTTATGCTACCTTGTTGTTGTTTCAATGTTTGTATGTTTGTGGGTATGTTGGGAAGCTTTGAAAACCATGTTATTTTTGGATGATTTCCTTTCATGTTTATGTTTGCAATTTTGAGATTTTTCTTGCATGGGTGTTTTGGTATTACTCACCCTTGGAGAGGGCAGAAGTGACCAATTTTGGGAAAGGTCTATTTAGTCAGACTCCAACCAGTGTAGATTCTCTTCTTAGGATGAGAAGAGGGAGAAAGGGTAGGGTGTTATGGGCCCCTACCTATCAGCACAAACCTTGTATGATTTTGGTATGTTGAAATGGAAGAACGGAAGTTCTTGGTTTATAGCCCTAATTGGGCATTTGTTTGGTGTTGTGCTTGACTTCTCCTGGTTGGAAGAATCCACCTTTCCCTAGTGTTGATTCATTGTGAATCATATTGTGAAAACCTTGTATGAATATGCATGTTTGATTGTCTCTTGGTTATGCTTGGTTGTCACTCAATCAGATTCTGTTTCCTCCTTGGTTCTAGAAATGTGTTGCAAAAAAAATGTTATGAATCCCTTGATGAGGTTCATGAAGAAAATTCAATTATATTGTTGAAATTTGGGATTGATATCCTATGTAAATTGGTATTTCAAACTTTGTTAGATTGGTAATGAAGCCGGGTTTTCTTCCAGATTCTTTCCCAGCTGAGCCCTTGAATCAGGTTTTCCAATAAAAATTATGGTTGAGCAATATTGTTTATCATGTGATTCTATCAAAATTTTTAAATAAGATGTTATAATGATGGATTAATTAAGCAAAATTTTTACAAGTAGAATAATGGATAAATAGATTAATATGTATTCTCCATATTTTTTTAAAAGAAGATATGTATATATTGATATTAAGATTTTAGAACCTCTTAAAACAAATAGATATGTTTAAAAAAAATTCACACTTAGAAATTTTTGCAAAAGAAAATCTACACTTAGCCTAAAACAAAATGACTTAGAAAATGAGGGCATCTTTTAGGCAATTCTATCCTCTGGATTTTGTATGAGGAAATTAAAATCTTGCTTTTTGAAGACAGAGAATCTTTAAAGATTCTTGTAATTATGCTTTTGATTAAAGTAAATAAATAAGACAAAACAAAGCGAAAGAAAAATATTTTTTGCTTAAATCAATTCCAAAAGAAAAATCCATTTTACCCATAAAACTTTATGCAATCAATGTTTTTCCATTTTTCCTTGGACATCAGTGTGGAGGGAAGGATTAAGAATGTTTTAAGTTTTGTGCAAGTCAATGTCATCATTGTGTTGATGTCACTCATTACCCTTCCTTAATTAGTGCAGACCCTTGGAAGGAGATTTAATTTGTTTTAAATGTTGCTTTTCACCCCTCAAAAAGACTTGGCGCCTCCTCACATGTTGATGGGAGGGGGGTGTCAGTGTACCCCCACTTGTCCTGCGTGGTGGAGGGTTGGGCAGAGCACTGTCCCAAGGACAGCGCTTGGGAAGCGCTCCTTGGGAAGCACTGCCTAGGAGGTAGAGTAGTAGTAGATTTGGGGTAGGTTTGTTTGTATTTTGTTTATGTTAGTTTTTATGATGTTAGTCAGTATAGATTAGTATTAGTTTAAGTAAAGGTTTTTTTTAGTTGTCAATGATTTCATTTTTTGTTTAAGTTGTTTTAAAATTTAATATATATTCTTAGTGGTATTAGTTTATTGCATGCTTTAGTTAGTTAGTTCTAATTTTGTTTTAATTAAGGTTTAAAGTTGTGTTAGATTTATATGTGTTAGAGTTAAGTTTTATTTAAAGTTAGTCAATTATTTTGTATGTGATTAGATCAAAATTAGTTTTATTTTATTTTGATTGTAAGTTATTTTAAATTTAGTTTCTAATTATTAACTAAGTTGATTTAAGTTAGTTTTTATTATGTTAAGATAAGTTTAGTTTAGATTAATCTTTTTGTTAATAATTTTAGTTAGGTGTTAGTTTATTTTAATTTATCATTTGTTAATAGTGTTAGTTTTTAAGTTGTTATTGTAGGTTAGTTTAAATTGACATTGTAAATTATTGTTTTTACACAATTGCTATGCTATTACAAAAGTTAATTTATGGTTGTAGTTAGTTAAATTAATTAAAATTGTTTTCAGTTAGTTGTTTATTATGATAGTAAAATTTAGTTAGTTTTAATTTAATGTTAAACAAATTTTGGGCATCAAGTAGGTTTAATGATTATCGGTTTATTGTTTTCTTAAATAAGTTTTAATGTAGGTTTGTGAATGTTGTATTAGAAATGTATGAACATAACTTTCGTCGATATCAACCTCTTAGTGAGAGCATCAAATTTTAATGATGTAATGAAGTGAATCCCTTCTTGAAATATGTTTTAACTTTATCAAACTTTGAGTACTCTAATAATTAATAATTTATCTTTAAAAAAAAATTTGTGTGTTTTGCCCTCATAGTTTGGGCATGACATTTTGGTATCAGAGCCCATGTTTCAACACTAGGAACCTTAAACCCTTATGCTTCTGAAAACTTAAAACAAAATATTAAATTGTGTAGGATGCCTCCTGTTACTCGAAGCAACCCACGAGGTAGAGGTCGTAGGGCGAGAGGTGGTAGAGTGGGACGGGGGGATGGACCACCTCCACCACCACCACCTCCACCTCCACCACCACCGAACCTAAACCAGGACATTATAGATGCACTTCAGACTTTGATCGATGTAGTTCAGCAGAGAGTAGTACCTATGGTTCAACCAGTTCAGTAGATTCCAGTAGTGGAAGCAGAGGGACTCAGAGGAGGCGGGCCCAGAGTCAGAGAGAGGACTAGGAGTCCCCCACCAAGACAGTTAGAGGGGCAAGATGAGCATGAAGGTGAGTCAATACACCAGAGAGGACCCCCACTTGTTAGACCTCCTAGACATATAGTAGATGATATCAGGAAATTGATTCGACTTGGGCCACCATTATTTACCAGTTCTACTGAGGGGACAGTAGCAGAGGCATGGTTGCAGACCCTACAGTGGTGCTTTGGATTATGACCCTATGGGAGTAATCTAAAGGCACACCTAGCAGTTCATCAGTTGAGAGGGGATGCCTCCAATTGGTGGCATCAAGAGGAGATCATAGGTGGAGTGAGGATGGATACCCTCACATGGGAATCATTCCTAGAAAGATTCTGAGAGAGGTACTTGTTAGAGCATTTCTGATAGAAATAGATAGAGGAGTTCCATTCTCTTTATCAGAGAGGCCTTATAGTGGCTCAATATGAGAGTAGGTTTCTTGAGCTCCTTCCTTATGTGGAATACATGAAGGACGAGAAACTATGGGTAAATTTCTTTATCATGGGTTTGGATTTCTCACCTCAAGGTCCAGTTCATATGGCCTTCCCTACCACCTTCAGATAGGTAGTGGAGATAGCACTAGTGGTAGAGGATACTCGAGGTAGACAGGAATCACGGGATCGGTCTCAGAATCGAAACTCTACCCGGCAGAAACCCCCTTGGAAAGAGAATAAGAACTATACACCAGAGTCCTCTAAGGGCCAACAGTCTCAGCTGCAGCAGGAACTCTCACAGGGTTACCAGGGCTCCGAGCCCAAGCAGTGGTAGTTACAGCAGGATCAAAAAATACATACCCCATAGTCACAGTCAGTGCAAACTCAGCAGTCTTCTAGGGGTGGATACAATGGGTCTAGTAGGTTAGGAGGCCCACAGCAGTCAGGATCACAGGATACACGATCTTATACCTGAGGGCCATGCTATATTTGTAGTGGCATGGGTCATATAACTAGAGAGTGTCCGCAGGGACAATCATCTAGTGGTCAGAGAGGGGCTTTTTCAAAGCTGACAGTTGGAGACATGGGTAGGTCCCACCGAGTTTTTATAGCGGTTGACAACTGCCAGATTGAGCATCAGGGTAAAATTATTGAGGCTACAGGTGGAGTTGGTAAGCCAGTTAGCTCTAGAGACTATCCATATTATTGCCCAACAGACCCTAGCTCCTCGAGGTCGAGAGCTGGACCAAGTTAGGGTCTAGCGAGAATGTTATGATGAAGTCACGATTTCTTTGGAGGATGTAGCATGGATGCAATCTCAATACCCTTGTCTTTTGATGAACTCTAGGAGGAAGTTCATGCCTAGTGGGGGAGGATGTGAGGTCTCGCCCTGACCCTTCATAGCCTTAGTTGATACTTTATCTTTTTGATACTTACGACTCGAGATGTCGAGACATTATCAGATACTTGAACATATTATATTATTTCATGCCGTGTGATGTTACTTCTAGATATTTGAGTTCGTCATTTAATGTTTTATGCATAAGTATGTTGATGAAATCAATAAATGTAGGATTAATGCATTGATTTTGGAATCTTTATAATTAAGGATATAAGTAGGATGCAAGAAACCCTAATTGATGTATGTTTCAATTTATGTGAATTTTTGATATGTATATATGTACATGTGATTCTTGGGACTACTGATGTGTGCAATGAGTGTGCAGATATTTTAGCCGAGAAAATTGATAGAGAAAAAGAACTAATCTTTATGCATTAATTTTGGAAACCTTGTTGTTCGTAATTCAAGTATTGTATTATGAGATGTATGTATGTATCTCTCTGTGTTCAGTGAATGTTAGTGTTCGTAACTATGTTCTTTTAAGTGTCGATTGACACTCATGAATTGTGTATGCTCTTTAGCGTGTTGATTAGGGTTAGTTGTTCAACCTTTGGACCTTAGTCATTTTAGTTAGTGTCAGTTTGCTAATTTGGTCATTAATCAAGTTTAGTCATCCCTAATCTGGATTAGTGCTTAATTTGCATTTTAGAGTTGTTAGTTGGTCCTCATTAATTCTTAGCTTTTATTTGGCTCTAAACCTTTTCCTAAGGCTTTAAAACATGAAATATTTATACCCAAGGGGTATGGGTATGGGTTAGGGGTCTTTTCCAACTCCTAAGCCCCTTTTATTGACTTTTGAGGCCACTCAAAAAGTCTCATTTTTCCTTTGTGCGAAAATTGACCATGGCTATCATGAGTTGCCTCACCTCACCTCCATTTAGTGTTTAACCATGGTGTGGGTTGAGTTAGGAGTTTCTAGAATTGTAAGTGGGTGGCAGAAGTTATTGATCCTTTTGGTGGTGGAGTTTGAGGCTTATTTAGAGGCCTTTCTTGGACTAGTGCAGGTTGTTACCCAATCTCTACATTTAGAGAGGAGTCTTGGAAGATTGGACCAAGGAAGGGGAAAGCTCTACTCCAACTTGTTCATTGCCATTACCTCTTTGTGAAGGTTGGAATTCTCATCTCCCTTGTTCAGATTTCATTCTTGTTTCATGCTTATGCTACCTTGTTGTTGTTTCAATGTTTGTATGTTTGTGGGTATGTTGGGAAGCTTTGAAAACCATGTTATTTTTGGATGATTTCCTTTCATGTTTATGTTTGCAATTTTGAGATTTTCTTGCATGGGTGTTTTGGTATTACTCACCCTTGGAGAGGGCAGAAGTGATCAATTTTGGGAAAGGTCTTTTTAGTCGAACTCCAACCAATGTAGAGTCTCTTCTTAGGATGAGAAGAGGGAGAAAGGGTAGGGTGTTATGGGCCCCTACCTGTCAGCACAAACCTTGTATGATTTTGTTATGTTGAAATGGAAGAACGGAAGTTCTTGGTTTATAGCCCCAATTGGGCATCTGTTTGGTGTTGTGCTTGACTTCTCCTAGTTGGAAGAATCCACCTTTCCCTAGTGTTGATTCATTGTGAATCATATTGTGAAAACCATGTATGAATATGCATGTTTGATTGTCTCTTGGTTATGCTTGGTTGTCATCGATTAGATTCTGTTTCCTCCTTGGTTCTATAAATGTGTTGCAAAAAAAATGTTATGAATCCCTTGATGAGGGTCATGAAGAAAATTCAATTATATTGCTGAAATTTGGGATTGATATCCTATGTAAATTGGTATTTCAAACTTTGTTAGATTGGCAACGAAGCCGAGTTTTCTTCCTGATTCTTTCCCAGCTGAGCCCTTGAATCAGGTTTCCCAATAACAATGATGGTTGAGTAATATTGTTTATCATGTGATTCTATCGAAATTTTTAAATAAGATGTTATAATGATGGATTAATTAAGCAAAATTTTTACAAGTAGAATAACGGATAAATAGATTAATATGTATTCTCCATTTTTTTTAAAGAAGATATGTATATATTTATATTAAGATTTTAGAACCTCTTAAAACAAATAGATATGTTAAAAAAAAATTCACACTCATAAATTTTTGCAAAAGAAAATATACAGTTAGCCTAAAACAAAATGACTTAGAAAATGAGGGCATCTCCTAGGAAACTCTATCCTCTGGATTTTGTATGAGGAAATTAAAATATTTCTTTTTGAAGACAGAGAATCTTTAAAGATTCTTGTAATTATGCTTTTGATTAAAATAAATAAATAAGACAAAACAAAGAGAAAGAAAAATATATTTTTCTTAAATCAATTCCAAAAAAGAAAAATCCATTTTACCCATAAAACTTTATGCAATCAATGTTTTTCTATTTTTCCTTGGACGTCAGTGTGGAGGGAAGTATTAAGAATGTTTTAAGTTTTGTGCAACTCAATGTCATCATTGTGACGATGTCACTCATTACCCTTCCTTAATTAGTGCAGACCCTTGAAAGGAGATTTAATTTGTTTTAAATGTTTCTTTTTGCCCCTCAAAAAGACTGGGCGCCTCCTCACATGCTGATGGGAAAGGGGTGTCAGTGTACCCCCACTTGTCCTGCATGGTGGAGGGTTGGGCAGAGCGCTGTCCCAAGGACAACACTTGGGAAGCGCTGCCCAGGAGGTAGAGTAGTAGTAGATTTGGGGTAGGTTTGTTTATATTTTTTTTATGTTAGTTTTTATGATGTTAGTCAATATAGATTAGTATTAGTTTAAGTAAAGTTTTTTTTAGTTGTCAATGATTTCATTTTTTGTTTAAGTTGTTTTAAAATTTAATATATATTCTTAGTGGTATTAGTTTATTGCATGGTTTAGTTAGTTAGTTCTAATTTTATTTTAATTAAGGTTTAAAGTTGTGTTAGATTTATATGTGTTAGAGTTAAGTTTTATTTAAAGTTAGTCAATTATTTTGTATGTGATTAGATCAAAATTAGTTTTATTTTATTTTGATTGTAAGTTATTTTAAATTTAGTTTCTAATTATTAACTAAGTTGATTTAAGTTAGTTTTTATTATGTTAAGATAAGTTTAGTTTAGATTAATCTTTTTGTTAATAATTTTAGTTAGGTGTTAGTTTATTTTACTTTATCATTTGTTAATAGTGTTAGTTTTTAAGTTGTTATTGTAGGTTAGTTTAAATTGATATTGTAAATTATTGTTTTTACACAATTAATATGTTATTAAAAAAGTTAATTTATGGTTGTAGTTAGTTAAATTAATTAAAATTGTTTTGAGTTAGTTGTTTATTATGATAGTAAAATTTAGTTAGTTTTAATTTAATGTTAAACAAATTTTGGGTATCAAGTAGGTTTAATGATTATCGGTTTATTGTTTTCTTAAATAAGTTTTAATGTAGGTTTGTGAATGTTGTATTAGAAATGTATGAACATAACTTTCTTCGATATCAACCTCTTAGTGAGAGCATCAAATTTTAATGATGTAATGAAGTGAATCCCTTCTTGAAATATGTTTTAACCTTATCAAACTTTGAGTACTCTAATAATTATTAATTTATCTTTTAAAAAAAAATTGTGTGTTTTGCCCTCGTAGTTTGGGCATGACACTATGTCCATATTTCTAATATTTATAACAATATCATTAAAATCTACTTGTAGTAGGTGCATCACTCATCTTTGACCTGCATTCATGTGATTGGTGTCTTTCTTTCTTGCATTTAAAATAGTTACTAGTAAACTTAGGTTTAGGGTGCATACCATTCTTCTAAAGATGTTGGTTGTGTGTCCAAGTTTACCAAACTTATGACATGTAGATTTGCCTTTATATTTTGCATTTCTTTTCTCTCCACTCTTTGATGATTATCCTTCCTTAGTAGGTGAAGAGTGCTTGATATGTCCTAGACTAGAAGTATCACTAGATGACCTTAGTGATCTTGTTAGTTATTCAAAGTATCAGATAGCTTCACTTGGTTTGTTCATTCTTTTTAGAAGTTCTTTCTTAGATCTCAAATCATTCCTTAGTTGGTCACTTTGTGATCTCATATTTGTGATCTCCATGTCCTTTGTGTTCAATTCTTCATTTGCAAGTAACAATTGGTTCATCATGTCCAACTGATTATTTGTGAGTTTCTGCATGTCGAATTATCCTTCTTCAAGTTTGGTAGTCATTTGTCTTTTGTCTTCTTTAGCCATGATCTTATCATACTTCTTCTTCTTTTTTATCACCTCACACAATCTTACTGATTGAATTTCTTTTTCTCTTTTGAGTTATTTGATTTCTTTATTTAGAATGTTCTTCTTCTTTGGTAGATCTTCTATTGTTACTTCACTGTCATCAATATTCCCATTGTTAATAAATCCTTTGACATCAACTTGTTTGTATAGTGTGGTAGTCTGTTGAAAGGCAATGTCTTTCCTTTCCTTTAAGGATTTCTTTAACTCATCTTTTTCTCCTTCAAGTTGTAGTAGTATGATCAGGACTTCAATCATATGGTTCTCAATGATCTTTCCCATTTTGTATTGCTCCATTTCAACATTTGTACTCTCAAGTTGTTAGGCTTATTTCAAGAGAACTAAGTTTTGATACTAGTTGTTGGAAATCTTAATGGGAGACAAGATACTAAGGGGGGAGGGGTGGGGGGTGAATCAAGATCTTTAAAACCTTTCACCGATAAAACAATTAATTGTATTCACACCTAATCCATCTCATATCTAAAATCTCATACCATATAAACATAAACTTGTAATACTGAAATAAAATCTATCCAAGCATACCATCCATGAAAATATCAACACATAACACAAAAGCTTTTGGTAACCTAGAAACATTTCAAGATGAAGGTAAAACTGGGTTGGGGATGAAACCCACAAATTTTTTTTTTTTTTTTTGTAATAATAAATTTTTCCTATTAGGGCTACAAGTTGATCGTATTGGATAATCTACCCTATGAGGGGTGTGCTCTATTATAAGTATTTAAGACTATTAGGTCTTACCTTGTAAAAGGATTTTACACTTACAATAAAGTAAGGAATGTGTTAGGAAATTTACATATGTCTGTTAGAACCACTCTATTAAGAGATTTTCCATGATTCAATTTGTCAAAATTGATCTAGTACCTGATCCTTTAGTTTTCTCTTAAAGCTATTTATAGATCTCCCCTCTTCATTATCTCAAACTGATCTCCTTATCTGATATCTCTATTGTGTCCTTCACTACTAGGTTGCTTTGTCTAATCTCTTATCTAACTTACCTCCTTGATCTAATTTTAGCTTATTTTCTCCTTTATGCTCTCTTTCACATGCTAGTATGATCTTATGGTTGGAACCCTTCTTAAATAGATAATCATAGAAAGTTCTAGATCTTAATCAACAGTTCATAATTCATCCTTTTTTCATTTTTCCTTTTGATTTTCTATTAGTTAATCTATTTTTCTTGGGATTAATTCCTTATAAAAAAAATGTGTAATATTCTCCTTAACCCTCTCTAAAATCTTTAGATTTTGTATAGAAGTTGGCTAAAATGATTTGCATTAGTGTCTGTTTCATTACATACTCATATGTCAAAACTAGTTTTCTTGTTACTTGTATGTTCCGACGCTCGATCATAAGTAACATTCATGCACTATCACTCAACTTTTATACACTCAGCATAAATTGACTCACTAGATATTAACTAAATTTCTAAATGCTTGATCTCTTCTATGTTACTTAACATGTATGCTGACTTGGTATCTACTAGGGTGCTCAAAAACCTTTGACTTGCTCAACATGAAATGAAATGTAAACAAGTCCTTTGTAACTTGGCCTTCTTTGGATGTCTCAATCATAGTGATGATTGACCAATTCTACCTTGGAAATGACTAAGTGTTGGACACTAATAGGAAACTTAGGCTTAGAGATCAAAAAAGGTACGAGGATGAATGGGCATGTCTTTAATTAGAGACATGACCATTCATCACCCTATCTTTTCATAGATAATTAGCACATAAAACACGCATATCAATTTGTATATGCATTGATTCACTAATGTGCATTACTTACACATAATACTTGCATGATTGACAATGTTTATTGGCCAAATATGGATCAACTTCTACAGTAAGGTTGATAATCACATGAAATGTAATTTGAACTTTTCACAAATGAAACATATATCTGTATTTATCAAATTCAATGATCAATAATAGAATAAAGTTGAATCACTCCATTAATACATACACACACATATTCAGATTTATTCACCAAGATGGTCTTACCAAAGCTATATATACTTTAACAACATTATTTAGAGGTGAGTTAAACAATATTACTCAAAACAAATTGTGAGACACATCCAACATTGGAAATATCACAAAGGGACGTTGATGCTTTCAAGCCATTTTTTTATGCATCTTTAAATATTCAAAATAGTTTTTGTTGAAAATATCACATGAAATTTTTAATTCATAATGAAATATTAGCTTGCCTCTATTCTACTTTTTATACTAATAAAACATTTAAGGAGTGTAGTGTTGTAGTGCCTCTCATGTTTGTAGTCTGCACCTTATTGTCTATTTTGGTTCGAGAGATACTTGATACTCTTATTTTGTATTTTGAGATGGTCCGAGGGTCGAATGTTATACTTTGACTCAGTACCATAGATGTGTTACTGCTATGCTATTTAGTTAATCATATTTTCCTGTTGATGCTATTTTGAGATGATAGTAGATCTATGATGATATCTGGTTATATAGTTTACTCGGGTATTTTGGTTGATTATGTTATGAGATGAATTTTATGATATGGTTATTTAATTCATTCTTGTATCTTTACACTTTCTATGAATATGAGTGATGTAAATAGATTAAATAAGTATTTTAATACATGTTTCTTTGGCTATGATATTATATGCAATTGCACTTGATCATGTATTTTAGTGTGCAGGAATTATATCCCTGGCAGTGGCACATGGAGTTAGTAATTCAACTATTCATATTTACCAATGTTGCCTTGTATGGTCGATGTATCCTTATTTTAATTGTTTTAATTAAAACCTTTTAGTGATTAGTACATCTGAACTCATCTGCATTATGTGACTAGACCAGTGAGCGTGTTTGTGCATTTAGAAGTTCACATTGTCGCAAAAGTGTTATGTGATTTTCTGTAATTTTGGGTTTTCGAGTTTTAAATCTTTTTGGATTTAATTTCTTGTAGATTTTCCTTAGGTGAATTTTCATTACGGATAATAACCTATTTTCATTTGGGTTGATTTGGAGTTTAGCTACTCTAGCTGGCTATTTTCCATAATCGACTATTCACTTGAAAAAGTGAATAAGTATTGGAAAAGTGGATTGATTATGCACTTCTCACATTTTAGAAATAGAATTTTGATAGCAAATTTGGAGATCCTCTTCTGAAGGATTCTTGTTTTGTTTGTTCTAGGAGTTGTGAGCATGGAATCTTTGCGAGGTTGGTCTTGTTGGATTTGGCTCAGGGAGTTTATGCTATTCTGTTATTTTTAGTAGATTTGGTGGGTTATTTATTTTATTGTGTGAGTTTCAGTTTTTGCCCCTTTTGCTATCAAGTAGGGATTTCTCATTTTATTTTTTTTTCTTTGTTTCAACTTTTGATTATTGCAGCAATTTGTTAGGAGGCTGAGAACTAGTGTTCCCCTCTATTTCTGTATGTTGGTTGGGTATGAACGTTTTCTCTATTTTTGAAATGGGGGTTTGGGTTTTTGAGCCATTATGCTGGCCATTTTTGCATACAATGTCTGATTTCAATTATTTTTGGATTTTTGCGATTTTTGCACCCAAAGGCCAAATGGGTTTTAATTTTGAAATTTTCCCAAAATTTGGAGTTTTTGCCTCATTTTGTGTGCCGCCATGTTTTCTTGGGTTTTCTTGGCACAATGTGGGTCATGGACTTGAATGATCCATTTGGATATCTATCATACCACTTTTGCACTTTATGTTGCATTGGGATGCGTGTGGCATCATCATCCCAATTATGTTTTTGATTGATTGACTTTCTATTTGTGTTTACATCCAATCCTTGTGTTGATCTTCGTGATGGTGGTGTGCCACACACGAGTACATCTGTCAGGTGAGCTACGAGGGCCGATCTTCTATGGTACTTTCGAAAGTTGTGATCATTTGGGATGGGTTGGGGAATTTGCATGCGTACAGGCACTCATCATTGGATGAGCATGGGTAGGGTAGGGTAGCATATGGAGGGGGCTTCTATCTCACAAATTGGCATTGATGGCACTGGAGGTTGGAAAAGGAAGCTTTATATAAGTGATAACTAAATAAAACATCAGGTGGTAATAACATTAAAGATAATAAAATAGTACTTTAGTTTATGAGCCTTCTGTTGAGGGAGTTGAGTCTACTCATTGTATGAGCCTTCCATTGAAGGAGTTGAGTCTACACAGATTCGAGCTTGGGCTTTTCAATACCAAGTGACTCTCCATGATGTTAGCCCCTACTTAGTAGCCCTTTGAGATGTTTGACCAGGACCTATAGTTTATGCATTGTCTATATCTTGGATTTAGTCATCATACCACTTGGCATGTGTGTTAGCCATGGATGTTGTTTTGCATGTTTGTGGTTGGATCATTATCTCCATCAGCACAGTGGGTGTAGACCTACAGGTGCCATGTGGTTGGGAGGTGTGGCTACCTTCACCACTGCTAGGGACCAATGTATAGAGATGGTCTATTATTCTAGCGTGGTCATTGCTAGATGTGTTTACTTGGTACTTTGGGTTTCAGAGTATGCTTCTTGTGATTTATGCTTTCATTGGGATGTTTATTTATTATGTAGATGATCTTAGTTTTGACGCATTCCTTATTATGATGATTAGCATCTGATAGATGATGTTATCTATGTGCAGGTTTATCTTATGCTTTGTTATTAGCATGTTTTAGTAGTGACATCCCTATTGTGATAGTATTGACGATCTGATCAATGGCTTGGGATGTTATGCATGGGGGATGGCTAGGGCCCACAATGGTCTTATGATGCCATTGATAGTTGGGAGGAATCACATACTTAGTTGGTTATTATGTACATTGTGATGTTATTTCAGTTATTGCAATGTTGCTTTTGTACCCTGCAATGTTTACATTAGTATTTTTCCCTTCACTACTTGTTAGATGCTTAGATGTAGATTGCATCTTTCAGTAGTGTATTTGATTGTTCACACCTCAAATTGTGGATCTGGACTCCCCAGTGTGGAGGTTTTATGCTCTGTTTTTCCCTTTTTGGGTTTTCCTTAAGTTTTCTTGTGCTTCTATGGGTGACCTTTTATCAACATGGTGTGATACAAAAATGTATCACATGTCCATTGAAATTGTATCATGTGTCCCCTAATTCCATTGTACACCTCTTGGAGAAATATCATATGATACTTTCCAGTATCATACCTCCTTTTGAGAACTGTCATATGATACCCTTAAAATATCACACACCTTCAAGAAAAGTATCATCTAGTCCCTGAAAGTGTCACCCTCCTTATTTAGAACTATTGCACGATACTCTCCAGTGCTATATTAAAGTATCACCTGGGTTTTGTAAAAAATTGTGCGAGCCGGTAGTGGGCACTTTTTGGTTTGATCTAAACTTTTTAGGAGTTGTTTTGGATACCTTTTTCGGTGTTCTTCAACCCTATGGTGTTGCATTTTAGATCCAATTTTTTTATGTTCTAATCCAATTTTTTGTCCTTCCATTGTAGTCCTTTGGGGTTTACAATATATTGTTTAAGTATAAGATATATTTTAATATATGTGAAAATTCATTTGAGGTGGCCTTTAGACCTCTATGGGCTAAGATAAAGATTCTAAGAAATTTGAGGGCTTTAGAATTTAGACTTAGCCAATTTTTAGGAGTCTAGTTTGATCTTTTAGCTTGGTTGATATCTTATGTTTTCTTGTTTGTAGTTTTGGTAGTAGTGGTGTTTGAAGATCTATTGGTGTTGGATTGTGTGTTAGTCTTCCATTGTGATCTTTATGATCTATGTATGATTTTTGCTTTGTGCTCTTACACTTGTAAGTGAAAAAATTATCTTGCTTGTATTTCATCCTTGTTTCCAAGGGTCTCAAGGTGGGGCATTACAAGTGCAAGCTCTCTTCCAAAATAATTAAGAGACTTGCTAGATCATTTTTTATGTCCTTGAGATGATGGTTGTTTATTTTATATAAATACTTATGTAAATGACAAGAACTTGGATTGTGGTGGTTTAGTGAAGTTTGTTTTATATTTTCATGAGGGTTGTAGACAAGAATTTGGAAAGACAATTGTTCAAAAAAAGGTATATGAAATATTTAAATATACATTGAAAAGTGGAGATGAAGGCTCTAGATGTGAGTTGGTCACAAAATAATGTAATGCAGATGATTTTGTTTTAGATTTCAAGAAAAATAATTTTTACAAATATGTAAGGCATAGTCATAGGTCTCAGTGGTTGGATCAACAATTCAAGATGTATAAGGACACTTTCCAAATTGGCACTATTATATTGGTCATTGACTTTGTAGAGAACTATACACTACAACCCCCAAAATGATTTACAAGATCAATATTACAATTCTATTTAGATTGTTGCTTTTGTGCATATAACACATAGATATTTTCCTAATAGTATAGAAGATGACCAAAAGATAATTAGAGAATACCATTTTTATATGAGTGATGATAGATACCAGTCTCACAATTATGTTCAACATTTCTTTGAGAATTATTTTGAGCAAGTGAATGAAAATGATATTGCTATGGACAGACATCTCATTTTGTTAGATAATTTCATAGGTCTATTCAAGAATTATCGCATGTTTTATTGGTTGTGTAGAATGCATGTAGAGAGATGTGCACCTCATATTTGATTGTTTTTATGTTGAACACAGAAAAGGGGAGCATGATGGAGTAGTTTTTTGTGTAGATCTATAGTGAAGGAGCATATGACAATTTCAAGCGTAAAACTCCTTGATGCTCATTTTATTTTTGATTAGCGTACTTCATGATTTTCATAGGGGGGCTCTTGGTTTAGAAGTGCACACATTATTTAGGTTGGTTGAATTGGGTACTTGTTAGATTATGAAATATTTTTCAAAAGTGCATTTATTTTGAAGCTCAAATTCTAGTAAATGAATCATTTAGACATGAGAATTATCTTATTTTTGTCACTACTTTCTTTAGTGTGATTAGAATTAGTATAAGTTAAGTGGGTGGGTTATGTAGACCTCAGGGAAAGACATATTGTCAATTAGTGCCAAAACACTTAGTCATTTTGTATGGTTATACTATTACTAAGAAGAACCCATGTCAACAATGTTAAGCGAGAGAGTAGTGAGCGGTGTCAACTGAGAGTTTTATTTCAAGTAGTTTCTACCAAGCTACTATTGTTAACCAAGTCATCTTCTCTCATTGAGCGATCAATGTGAACCAAGTGCACAATGTTAACTGAATGCCACAGTTACTAAGTTCCACTGTGTTACCCAAGTGTTAGCATATCACCAAGTGGATAATTGGACCTGAGTGTTAGCATTGAGCTGACTTGGTAAATTATTGTTTGAAATTATTATGATATTTTAGTAGCCAACTTGTTAATGCAATTATTTTGGATGGATATAAATAAAAGTTACTTTTTTATCCAAATAAGTACTATCAATTGAAGAACATTTCATAGAAGTGAATATGAAAGAGAAAAGTAATTAGAAGGCTACCAACAGTACACAAGAAAGCTAGAGACTCATCTATCATAGTCAAGTGATTAATTTACTTCAAAGGATCTTATTCAACAACCCAAGTTGCACAAAAAATATCAATCCATTGATCCATCCTAATAGGTACATCACTCAAATCCTCTAACAGGGTGTACCTAATAGTCCTTTACAAAAACTCCTAATAGAGTACATAATTATATTGTATAAATCCTTCCACAAGGTGGACCTGATAGTCCTTATTTCTCTTAACCAAGATCATTATAAGTGATTAATTGTAAGCCTTAATAGACCAACTTTATTACTGTAGTACTAAAGCTTGTGGGTATCATCCCCACCCCAATTTTACCTTCTATTTGGAGGGTTTCTAGGTAACCAAATATTGTGTCAAGTGTTATGAATGTTTATTTATATCTAATATATGTATGTAATTATATTAAATAATCTAATAAATTATTGAAGTAAAGAAGTTTAATTGGTTCCTGAGTCACCTCCCCCCCTCTCAGTCACCTAGCTTTCATTACTTTTCCAATAATTGGTATCAAAGAAAAGGTTCTCCTATCAAAAGCTTAGAAGATTGAGAGAAGATTAGAGACAATGGAAGTGTATAGGCAAGAGAAATCTATTGAAAATTAAAATATATATCTACAATTGGCCATAGAACAAATCAAAAAACTTAAAGAGAAGCTCTCGCAATCCCTGAAAAGAAGAAAATAATTAGCAGTATAGATGAATGACAAAGTATACATAGAAGAAAGAAAATAAGATTTTTGCAAAAGAAGAAGTTTTGAAGAAGTAGATGGAGCAATTGAAAATCTTCTTGAAAAGAACCTCAATCTACATGAAAAAGTTAGAAAAATAAAAAGAGAACAAGAAATTCACTTAGTCAGAATATGTGAAGTCATGGAGCAAAAGAACAAAGCTGAAAATGAAAAAGAAATGACAAAAGAAGATAAAAGATTGCTAAACTGAAGGCTAGAAGAAAAAGATAATGAAATCCATCAGTTGTCACTTCAACAAGTAGATATGATAAATCAACTCAATAGTGCAAATCAAGAAATTATCAATCTGGGGACTGAGAATGAAAGACTACAAAATGATCTTAGTGTAGAAAAGAAAACTAATGAAAGGATGATGAAATCAAAAGAAATCATAAATCACTTGACAGAACTATCTTAGAAGAGACACAAAGGGAAAGAAGGATTAGGCTATACTGAACAAGGAGAACCATCATAGCAAGGAGCTCAAAAGAACAAAAAGCCTACATGTAATCATTGTGGAAATTTAGGGCATACATCAAAAAAATTTTGGAGCAATGGATTTAAAGTCAAAGTTTAATGATAAATGTTACATTTGTAACATGCATGGCCATAGAGCAAGTGAATGCACATAAGAGACTAAGTTTGGAGGAAAATGCTTCACATGCAACAAACAAGGTCATAAATATTTAGAGTGCAGAACCAACAAATGGAATCCTACTGAATAGCTTGCTAAAGAAATCTTTAGTTTGGATTACAACAAATGGTACAAATTTTATCTATGTGGTGAGTATGGACACATTGGAGAAAATTGTATAAGGACTCACTTTAGGAAAAGGAACCCTAAAAGAAACTTGGTGATTTAAGAAAGAACAATATGAATGGAGCTATAGTAGATATTTTCTTTGAGAAAGGAAGATAAAGGTTTTTGAAATCAAAACACAGATAAATCAACAATGGGTAAGGAAGACTCCTAAAAGCTCAATTCATGGTACTAAAGAATCTAGAACCCAAAATGGTGAGTTGGGTGGAATAACCATCTCTAAATAAAGCATGCAAGGAGACAACTAGAACTAGGCATACAAGCTATCATACATAAGTTCTAGATATGTAAGAAAGTCCAAATCTACTTATTAGATGCACTGAGACAAATGATGGTTTAAACAATTTGGATCTCAATCATAACTAAGTTACTCAAGCTTAACTGAGTTAAGTCAAGTTGAATGGTCTTAATGAAGAAAATTTATTTTTAGTTGAGCTTCTCTTTGATTAGTTTATGCCAATAAATTTTGAAGAACTAACCAATCTATGAAAACTACTTACGTACTATGCATTTATGGTGACTTAAAGGCTAAAAAAATTCATAAAAGGTGAAATTGAAGGTTTATTATTCACCATGAATTTCAATTTATAGAGCGATTCAAAGAAATTTTTTTGTTGAAGCTAAGTTATAGTGAAGTTCATCTTCTTCCACTAAGCATTATGCCAGCTTCATTGAGCACAAAGGTTCACAAAGGTTCTGAAATGTTGGTGAAGAATGTGGTCTATGAAGCAACCCCATTCAAGTTATACTCTATGATGTTGAAGAAAAGAACCCAATGGGAGCACACTCACAAATTCCTTCAAAGATACTCTTGATCATGATATCTGCATATTTTATTATAGTTCTATTCAAGAATTGGGCACATTTGAGCTGAACCAGGTGTATGAAGTGTTATTTGAGAATGGAAACCTAAAACCTAAGCACAAACATGTAGAGGTCAAGGGTTTGAACCACATTGTCCATATACCAAGGAATTTTCAAGTGAGGTGGGTTAGTTATATTTTGAGCTATGTACATGACATGCAATTATGGTTAGAGCAATTAGTGAAGATAATGAAGAAAATGGAAGACATTAGAGAAAAAAAATCTAAAGAAAATAATGTCAAATCTCTTTAAGAACAAAGTAAAGGAGGCAATGTCTAAGCATGAAAAAGGAAAACTCCTAGATTTAAAAAATTTCAAATTTTGGGAAATAAAATTGAAGATGTGGTGTAATCCAAACCAAAGCTGTGGAAATCAATTTTTGATATTGGTGTAGATAAGGAGAAAGAAGAGGTAGTTGCACCAAGCACTGAGCCTATTGTATAGAAGATTAAGATCTTCCAGATGTACAAACTATAAAAGAGTCTAACCCTAAGCTAATAGAAACAAAAATGATGACATCCTTGCCTACTTCTTCAAGTTAGGTTTTCATTTCATTGAGTAAGGAGTAATCTCTAGAATTTTCTTTTGACCAAGTAGCTACCAAGAAGTAGGCTCCATCTACTTTAGGGCCAAGACAAATGAAGAAAAAAAAGATACATGATGACACTGTAGTTAATGCAATGAATGTTTAATATCAGCTTCAACTGAGCATTAGAGAGGAGACTAATGAAGGTAAAGATAAAGAGATTATACCTTCACCAAGTCCCAAGATCAAAGGTAGAGAAAAAAACGTAGATGATCTTGATCTTGATAAGGATATAGTGATTCCAAATTGGTATCTCTCCAACCTTACTATTGAACAAATGGACATCATGGGTGAGTTGTGGAGGAAATGAGCTAGATAACAGAAGCTAAGGGTAGAACGGAGTAGAAATAGAGTTCTTGAAGATATTAAGTCTATATTTTTAGATATAATGTATGTAGAGGTAAATGAGAAAAACTCCATCATGGACCAACTTGTTGACATTGTCCACAATTTTAATTAAGATTTAGATTGTCAGGAGAAGTTACTGCAGAAGGTAGAAAGGAAATTTGAGAATAAAGTTCTAGAGAATATTGTAAAGAAAATTGAAATTGATAAAGTGGAATTGTCCACTATTATTCTTTCATTTGATAACACTATAAATAATATTGTATCTCTAAAATTGAGTGATACTACCAATTCTACAAAGGATATTAATGAAAAGATGACAAAGATTGATACTGATTTAAAGGCAAGTGCAAACCAATTGGCACTTGACCCAAGTTCAAGCTCAACACATTTTGTAAAAATTAGATATTTGACTAATTTATAGGTAGGGATATTGAGAGAAGAAGCAAGGATAAGAAAATACTTGCCAAAAATTTAGAGTCTAATCATTCCACACATGGATGCAATACAAAATCAAGTTCCTCATGCAAAGACATTGATTCATGACAACAATGTTTTTGTTATAGAGCATATGATGGAATTGTTTGTTGAGATTCAAATTGAGTTGCACATTTTGAAGGTGTTGCAGAAAATTTGGGACAATACTCTCTTTAGTTTTTAAGACACACATTGATTTCCTCTCACATTTTGATGTTACCTTGTAGATATGTATTTCTTGGCATTAGTGTGAAAAAAAAGGTGGAATATATAGTATACAAGGAGGAAATATATAAGATATATATGAAGAAATACATGTATAGAAGAAGGAGAAAAATGTATATAGAAGTGTTACAAAAACAATATCAGTTGTAACTAAGTTGCAGAGCTATAGTCAAAACTAAGTTGCAAATCTAAGCACATGAAAAGGGGGGAGTTTTGACTATAGTTTTGAAGATCAAAGTTTTGTATAAGTGTTTTCTTCACCAATGCCAAAGGGGGAGATTATAGAACTTATGGAAAGACATATTGTAAACTAGTGGCAAAACACTTAGTCATTTTCTATGGTTATACTATTAGTGAAAAGATCCGAGTAAACCATGTCAACAATGTCAATTGATAGAGTGATGAGTAGTGTCAATTGAGTTGACAATGTCTACCAAGTTGTAGTATCAATTGAGTGTTTAATTTCAAGAAGTGTCTACCAAGTTGTTAGCATGAATGTTGATGATACTACTTTGGGGGAGTATCCTAAGCATTGGAGCACATTGATATGTTGCATTCATGACTATGTTTGTCATTGATGTCAACATAACATGGTTTCTATAAAGACTAGTTGAGTAGCAAACATAGATCTTAATGGTATAGACAATGGTTTGATTTTTTGGTGATGTGCAGTCATGGAAATGTTCCACATTATGTCCTAATGATTTGGTCTAGTACATAGAGTCTAAGTCACAGACGAACGAAAGTTGTACATGATTTACAAAGAGAAGTTGTAATTGTAATTAATTAATTACCTTATTATAATTAATTGGGAAAGCCTCAAGGCTTACTCAAGTAATTATTTTGAAGATATGGTATAAAGGAAATATGTTTTCCTTGTTTGTATGGTATCCACTGAAGTGAAAAGTGTGAAAAGGAGCAGAGTGTTTAGTAAATGCATATAAGTGATCCAAGGGATTATTGGATGCAAGTTGTGTAATATAGTTACAAGATTAGAAGGAGTAGAGGTTTCATTGATAGGATAGAAGAAGAGGAAGTATATTTCATTTATAAAATTTTGCATAGAATAATATAGAGATCATTTGGACAATGGGTTCATTAGTCTTGCCCTTGAAGTTGTTTGGGTAGTGGGTCTAGCTATCTTCCACAACTCCTAACAAGGATTCAAAGTTTCCTAATAGGGACTTATATGTACTAAATGTATTCATAGACTCCTAACAAGGTCCATCCTCTAAAAATAAATATTTATATTATTACATCATCTTGTGGGTACCATCCCCACCGAGGTTTTCCCTCTAGTCAAGGCTTACCTAGTTACCATATCTGGTATTATTGTGTATGAGTATCTTGTTGTGGTTTTCGATTATATTACTCATATAGTTAAAGTTTAATTAGGTTGATAATTTTGATATTATTTGGATAAATAATGCACCCCCCACCTCCTCAGTTAAATTGGTGGACTATATATTCTAACAATTGTTATCAGAGAATCGGGTCCTTGAAGGATAAGCTTAATAGCTTTGGGAGATTAATGGAAAATATTTTTAGAAAGGATAGTCCTAGATTTGATGGGGCCAACTATGATAGTTGGAAGGAGAATATGAAGACTCGTCTATTGTGCATGGGTCTAGGTTATTGGATCTTGACAAAGAGTGGGGAGATGATTGTGAAAGAAGATTAGCTTGAATAGTGCACTGAATCAAAGATAGATCTATTCATGTGTAACATGAGAGCTAGAGAAGCTCTACTATCATCTCTTCTATATAATGAATACAATCAGGTAAAGTCACTTCAAAAATCTCATGAAATTTGGAAAGCATTAGAACATACTTTTGAAGGTGATACACACACAAAAATAATGATATTGCAGAATTGGATATGTGCATTTCAAGATGCTAAGATAATGGAAGATGAATCTATAAGAAGCTATATTGGTAGAATATCAGAAATTGTTGTAGGTATTTGGTCTCTTGGTGGAACCAAGGAAGATGATGAAGTAATATGGAAGATCTTGAAAATTTTGATGCCACCATTCAAGCAAGTAGCTAAGATGATTCAACTAGTAATGCCCTATACTAAAGATTTCACAAAGGAAACATTTCTTGGAAGATTAGAATCTACAAAAGTAGATTTTAGACAATTCGTAGATCTAGCTAGAGTCAAAACAAATTTTAGTGCCCTAAACATTTGACCTAATCTGACAAGGAGTGCAAGTACACGTGGAGATTTTGCTGGTAGCAATAGATTTGATGAAGACAAGAAGATTGAGGAAGGCATATCCCTTCTCATGAGAAGAGAAAAAGATGGTAAGAAAATATTTAAATGTTGGACTTGTGATGAATTTGGTCATTATGCATCTAAAATACCCTAAAAGAGAGAAAAAGCATAAAGGAAGTTTAAGCCTAGAAGAGATAGAAACTGTTTGTATGCAAATGAAGATGAAGAATCCGATGAGAAAGGTCAAAGTGAAAGTGATGATGAATTAGGATTTGTGGCTATCAAGGAAGATGATCTTGATAGAGAAATTAGAGAAGAAATATCTCTATTTTCCCAAGTGCAAAATAAATCTGATCAGATAATTGATAATGGTTGTTCACATCACATAACTAGTGATATGATTAAGTTTGTTAAGTTCAAGAATCATGATGGAGGTATTGTTAGAGTTGGTAACAATGCAACCTGTCATATAAAAAGAATTGGATCCATTTCTCTTGATGGTAAAACTAACACTGGTGATGTTTATTTTTTTGATGGATTGAAGCATAACTTGTTGAATTTTGGATAGTTGGTGGATAAGGGTTATCAATTGCAATTCACTTAGAAGACATGTATTATCAAAGACAAAAATGGTAAGCTGATTGGAACAAGCACAAGATCCAAAGGTAATGTATTTTAGTTGAATCCTACTAAAATGACATGTTTGGTAGCTAAAGTGGACAACAATTGGTTGTGGCATAGAAGATTATGTCACATAAACTTTGATAATATTGTGAAGGTTAGTAAAACATTTGTAGTCAGAGACTTTTCTAAGATTACAAAGCCTACTAATGTTGTGTGGTCATCCCACACAACTCATTCCCACTTTTCATCACAAACAAATTGGATGAAAAGTGGGAAAAAAAAATTTGGACACTTCGAGCAAAGCTTTGGCTTCACTCGAAGCCATGTGGAAAGGGATTGGATGGAAGCCAAGGGCTTTTCTCGAAGCCCTTGCTGTCCATGGGTCCAGTTGGGCTTCAAGTGAACTTGTGGGCTTCCTTTGAAGCCTTTACAGCTTCAAGAAAAGCCCTAAAGGCTTTATTCAAATCCCCCTTAGAAATTGATAAACTGCCCAAGTGGCTTTGCATGAATTCACTTCATTTGAAGACCCAAAAATGGGCTTAGAATGAAGTCATCTTCACCCAAACCCTCCAAAAATAGAAATTTATCAAATTATTCTCAATTTCTAACAATTTTTTATTTTTTTTCTTTTGATGGCTCAAACAAGGGCCAAATAAGTTTAAACTCTAAAACTAAGTTTAAAAATGTGTTTTCCTTTCAATAAGCTTTCCAGTGAATATATTTTTAGCATATATTGTGTTTATTGTGATGTTTTATTTTTAATTTTATTAAATATAGTTTTTTATCATTTTAGAAACCTCCATTTGAAACCTTGGGAAAAATATAAAAGTAAAGAATATTTTTTTTTAAAAATATGATCATCAAAGCTATGTGTATTAGCTCTCTATCAGGTCAAGAAAAATTGCATTTTGATATATACAAATCAAGTTATATTGATCAAAATCAACCTATGTCTAAATTATCATTAGTTTCACTTCAACACTAAATAAAACCTATATTTTTTGACAAAATTGAACAAAACCAAAGAAACTTGCTATTTTTTGATGTTACTATTCTATCCCAAAATGAATTTTGTAATTATCCTATTTTTTTAAAAAGTTATGTTGATCAAAACACCCATCGCTTTTTGAAAATATCAATTTTCGTATAAAGCACTTCTTAGAGGAGATAAAAAAAGGACTTCAAATGAAATTATTAAAAAAAAAAATTATTATTATTAGAAACTAGATAGAAAATGCTAAAAATCACTAGTTTACATCATCATTAAATTCTTTACGATTTTGTCATAATATGCATTTGAAAATCAAGTTTTTCTTAAAAATATCTACTTTAGTGTCAAACTTGGCCAAAAAGTGGGAACCATTACCATGGCCTTACAAAATAAAAGAACAAGAACTTGTTCTTGAAAGTATCATTTCCTAGCAAGAAGTTCACTACCATAGAGAAGTTGGAGATCATTCACATTGATCTGAGTGGTCCCTCTAGAACAAGAGGATTCTATGATTAAAGTTACTTTATGATTTTTGTTGATGATTTCACTAGAATGATGTGGGTGGCATTTCTTAAAGAGAAATTTGAAGCTTTTGAGAAGCTTAAGATATTTAAGAATAGAGTTGATAATGAATCTGGTGTTAAGATAAAATGTTTGAGATCATATAGAGGAGGAGAATTCACCTCTAGAGAGTTTAACATATTCTGTGAAGAGAATAGAATAAAAAGATAACAATCATCACCTAGAACACCTGACAAAAATGGGATTTCTAAAAGAAGAAATAAGTTAGTAGAAGAGGCAAAAAGAGCAATTTTGTTTGAGAATGATGTTTCTAAGACATTTTGGAGAGAAGTAATCAATACAATAGTGTACACTTTGAACAAAGTACAAATCAGAAAAGGTATGAACAAGACACCTTATGAACAATGGTGTGGTCATTCACCATCAGTTAAGTATTTTAAAATATTTGGGAGAAAATGTTATATTAAGAGATATGGTGGCATTCATAAGTTTGATCCAGGAAGTGATGGAGGTATGTTTCTTGCTTATTCATTAAAAAGCAAGGTATACCAATGTTTTAACTATAGAACTAAGACAATAGTTGAATGCGCAAAAGTAAGGATTGATGAAAAGTTTGGAACTAAGGAAAAGATGGTAGATTATAATTCAGATGAAGAAGAAGATAATGTTGGAATTGTTTAATGAACCCACAATAGTGGGTTACACTTTTTCAGAGGAAGAAATTCCTCCAAAATTGTGAAAGACAATTTTTTTGCCCAAAAAGTTTTGATAGAAAGTAATCATATAGTTTCGATAGAAACTATAAAAGTTTCTATTGAAACTACTTTTTAACATAGTTTTGATCAAAACTAAGTAAACAAAAAAATCGGTACTAAATAGTTTTTATCGAAACTATTTAGGAAAAAAAATGGCCTAAATATTTTTGGTAGAAACTATTCAGTACAAAATATGAATAGTTTCTATCGAAACAATCCAAAAAAATTTGATAGAAACTTAATTTCTATCAAAACTAGAAAATTAGATGTCTTTTACAAATCTATAATATTTTCAGTTGTTTTCATGGCTTCCAAGCTCAATTACCATATTAAGATGGAGCATTGAAGTCATGTCATTTTGCATGATTGAAGTACACTTTGAATGATCTTTCTAATGACTATGAATTTGCTAGATTTTGAAATTTTTAGGTATACATTTTTTCATGTGAATCAAATAGAGCTTCATTATAAAAAAATAAACCTCTATATTGGATGCTAATGGAAAAATAGTATCTAAGAGAAAATAATTTAAAAAAAATAAATACAGTCTCTATATTCAAGTCCTCTTTGAATCAAAAAATAATAATTTAAAATCAGTTAAATATATAATAAGTTACATGTGTCAAAAGCCATGTATGTCCAAATTCATGTTAGGTCAAATTTAAAGTTTGATAAAATATGAAATACTAAGGATAAAGACATTAGATCACCTCCATGGTTTTGGTATGGATATTATCAAACTAAATTCAAAAGAATAACATTGATATCTATTGTAAAAAAAAAGTTATGTGTGTCAAAAAATTGTCACTTTTTAAAAATCAAGTTTTTGATAACATACCAATTTTCATGGAAGAAAAAATAATTCAATCAAATCAAGTCAAAAATAAAATTAAACAATATTTGGATTCTACACAAAAAATCCTAAAAGACTCTAATTTACTTCATCTTCAAGTTACTAACCATTAAATGGCAATTTGCATCCGAAAGTGAAAATTTTCTTTAAAATTCATAGTTCAAATGTCAGTTTAGGCAAAAAAGTGTAACCCACTATTGTAACATTATACAATAATGAAATTTTTTTCTCTGAGACCAACATGATTTGTAGAATGATGTGCTAACTATTGAGAAAAGAGGAGAGAAAAGATCTAAACCTAGAGATGAGATAAGAGATAAGATGTCAACTCCTACCACTAAAAGGAATCTGACAAAGAATCACCCTCCTGAGCAGATAGTTGGAAGCAAAGACAAAAGGTGTGATAATAAGAAATAAAGTAAATGAGGAGATATGTTTGATATCTCAAGTTGAACCTAAGAGAGTAGATGAAGCATGTAAAGATGATCATTGGATTCAAGCAATGAAGGAATAATTAGATCATATTATGAAGAATGATACATGGGAGTTAGTTCCTAGACTGAAAGATAAGAATGTGATAGGAACCAAATGGGTATTCAGAAAAAAGATGAATGAGCAAGTTGAAGCTATGGGGAACAAGGCTAGACTTGTAGGCAAGGGATATTCATAGCAAGAAGGCATAGACTATTAGGAGACATATGCACTTGTAGCCAGAATGGAAGTAGTAAGGATATTCTTGGCTTATGCAACAAATAAGAAGTTCAAGGTTTATCAGATGGATCTTAAATCAACCTTTGTGAATGGAGAACTTAAAGAAGAGGTATATCTTGAGTAGCCTAAAGGTTTTCTTTTATCAAAAAATAGAGACATGGTATGTATACTAAATGAATCTCTATATGGTCTAAAGAAAGCACCTAGAACTTGGTATGTAAGGTTGGACAGTTATTTGGCAAAGCTTGGATTTGCTAAAGCTACGACAGATAGTAACTTGTATTTGGAAGAAGTTGAGAATGATTTGTTGATTATAGTAATATTTTTTGATGACATCATTTTTGGAGGTAATGATGAAGCAAGTGATAAGATTGCTAAAGAAATGAAGAATGAGTTTGAAATGAGCATGATAGGAGAAATGAAGTTTTTCCTAGGATTGCAAATTGTGAAGAATAGTGATGGTATTTTCATTTCAAAATCTAAGTACCTAAAAGACTTGTTGAAAAGGTTTGGTTTAGAAATTTCTAAACCTATTGGTACACCTATGATAACTGGTCACAAGTTATCCACTAAAGATGAGACACCTACAGTAGAGTAGAATAAGTAAAGATCCATGATTGGAGGTTTGCAGTATCTAACTCACACTAGACCAAATATAGAAAATGCAATTAGGATTATAGCTAGATTTCAAGTTGATCCTAAGGAGTATCATTTTACAATAGTAAAGAGAATATTTAGATATTTGAAAAGAACATTTGACTATGGTATTTGGTATGATAGATCTAGTGATTTCACTCTATGTGCATATACTGATGAGGATTAGGCAAGCAATATGGATTACATAAAAAGCACTAGTGGTGGAGCATTTTTTCTTAGATTAAGATTAGTTTCTTGGCTAAGCAAGAAGAAATATTGTATTTATTAGACACTACTACATTTAGGCCTAAATTTCCATGTTAGGCCATTACTATTATGATAGTAACCTATCACCCAATCGACATTAGTCAAAATTGGCTCTCGTCGAATGAGCATTAGACTTTTTCTATTGCAAGTTGTGACAGAAAGGGTTACCATCACAATTGAGATGGTTATAGCTATCATAAATTGGGCTACCATTCTGGAAAACCTTTCATTTTCACCACAAGATATGCGATGAAAATTTGTCGAAGACACCATCATAATTATGATGTTTATGCGATAGAAATGCTATGGGTTCCACAGAAAGCCATTGAAAAGCTCCATCATAATTGGGATAAGCATGTGGCAAGAATGTTGTGGGATCAATAGCTAGCCATCGCAATTGTGGTGGCATGTTGTATTAATAAAAAAAATGGTGATAAACATTGAATAGCTATGATGTAATCATAGGTTAATATTGAGCTTCACTTGGTTTCGAGAATAGTTTAATATTCTCTACTAGTTAGGGCCAACCATGTGAAGGTGGAAGCTCATTTGGCCCCACCACCCCCCAACATAAAAATTCCCTGTTAACATCTAAAATCTTAAAGAAATGATCAATGTTTAAAGTACAAACAAAGGTTCCAGACCTACAAAAATGACATCATTTTCCCATCTTCTAGTGCATGTCAATTTTTTGTCACATCCAAAATAAGATTATGCCACTTAGAATCAAGAATGTACATGTAGCTGCATTCAAATGCATGGACAATAGGTAACAATTACATTTATTTAATAGGTCTATTAAGTTTTTAAAATTATAGACCATCATCATGAACAATGTTTGTGATGGTCTATAACTTAAAATACCTAATCAAAGACTTCTAACAAAAATATAAACCTATTGTACTTTTCAGCTCCCCCTAATGTTCTATGCATATGAACTAACATTGCATATTGAACTATGGCATCCTTCTGCAATGTTTGAAACCAAGAAATTCACACAATTAGTTGTCATACAGTCATAGGTTATTGTTGAGCTTCACTTGGTTTAGAGAATAGTTTAATATTCTCTACTAATTAGGGCCAACCATGTAAAAGTGGAAGCTCATTCCCCTTAAGAAAGGATCAATCTTTAACCTACCTAGAATGTCCTAATTGCCTCCTGCTACTCTCAGAGGAAGTCCATCTTCATTGCTCATGAGAAATTCATCACACAAGTACATATAAGAATGTCCTCATTGCCTCCTACATAAAATGAATCCAATATTATAAAATGCCCCCTAAGAAATAATAGTTCAAGCAAAATAAACACATGAAAAATGAGAGAGAGAAAGAGGAATCTACTTACCAATATGTGTTGCCATCGCATTTGTGGCCATGCTACCTATTGAGTGAGTTTTATTGTTTTTATGTTGTGCCAAGATCTCTCTATTGATATACATACATACATACATATATATGCACATACATATATATGTGTGTGTGTGTGTGTGCATGTGTGCGTGCATGTGTGTGTATGTATATACATACATACATACATATATACAGAGATCACAAGGGCATAGTAATGAGATGTAGAGATCACAAGGGCATGACAATGAAATGCAATGATCACAAGGGAACATACATACATGTATATATAGAGAGAGATCGATCTTTTTTAAGGTGCTAAGTGACTTACCTCAAGATCCTCCACAAAAATAATGGAGACCAGAAAAAATGGGCAGAGTTTGCAAGAAATTTTACAAAAACATATCATAACAAATATTTTTAGAAAGACACAAGCCATAACCTAGTTAAATGGGTCTAGTTTCTGATTAGTTGGGTTGATATATATGTATATTTAACTAGGTTATGGCTTCTGCATGGGGATTATCCTTGTGATTATGGCATTTACATAGAAGAAAAACTTGCTTCTTCAACTCCTTACACTAAACTCTTCACTGAAGTTATTCTTCCAGTAGTGAGAATAGCTTCTACAAATTCCTGGGAGCCAAGGGACCTTGAACCTATGATACATTTTTTGGACACATGGGAGAAGTTACTACCATCTTCAATACTTCATAACATTCTAGATCATATAGTGATGTCCAAATTAATAGCATCAGTAGATACTTGGGATGCAAAGATCACAAGGGCACAACAAAAAATTCCTATAGAATTGTCATCATATTAGGTACAATAAAATGAACAAGATGTAGATATTAGAAGGGCATGACAACAAGATATAGAGTTCATAAGGGCATGAAAATGAAATGCATCAATCACAAGGGCACAGCAATGAAATCTTAGATCTCCACATGATACATACATACATATATACATACATATACATACATACATAAATACATATACATACATACATACATACATACATACATATATATACATACGTACATATACATGTATGTATCTATACAGAGAGATCTTTTTTGAGGTACTTATTACATCTTAGCACAACATAAAAATCAATATAGCTACACACATATTCTAGAATCCAAATAATTAAACAATAAAACTCACTCAGCCCATGCTAAGTGACTTAGCACAAGATCCTACACAAAAATAATGTTAATTGTTCCTTTTATTGTACCTAATCTGATGACAATTCTACATGAATTTCTAATCAACCCAAGTAATCAGTAACTGGACTCATTTAACTAGGTTATGGCTTGTATATATATGTATGGATGTATGTATGTATGTATATTTAACTGGGTTATAGCTTTTGCAAGAAAAAGAGCCTCATGATTATGGCATTTACACAGAATCAAAACTTGCTTCTTCAACTCCTTACACTCAACTCTTAACTGAAGTTATTCTTCTAGTAGTGAGAATAGCTACTACAAATTCCTAGGAGCCAAGGGACCCTGAACCTATGCTACATTTTTTGGATACATGGGAGAAGTTACTATCAGCTTCAGTACTTCATTATATTTTGGATCATATAGTGATGCCCAAATTAACAACGACATTAGATACTTGGGATCCTCATAGGGAGAGCATGCCAATACATGCATGGTTACATCCTTGGCTTCCATTTTTGGGCTAGTGCATTGAGCCTTTATATCCAACTATTTGTTATAAATTAAGGAATGCACTTCATGCCTGGCATTCAAGTGATGCATCTGCATATGCAATTTTATCACTTTGGAAAATTTTATTTGATCCTGCTAGCTGAGAACAACTAGTTGTTCATTTTATTGTACCTAATTTGATGATAGTTCTACATGAATTTGTAATCAACCCAACTAATCAACAACTATATCAAATTAACAGTGACAATAGATACTTGGGATCCTTGTAGGGAGAGCATGCCAATACAATTCAAAACCCACAAAATTTAAATCGAGTTATTTATCTACAATTCTTTTAAACCTTTGATAAGATAGGCATAAAATGCCAAGTCTTCTAGATCCAAATATTCTAGTTAAATTTATTGGAAAACATAGAACAAATAATAACATAGTCCACTAAGTTTCCCAACATGCTCCTACATTGTTAATACCCAATCTTAGCTAATTTTCCTAAATCTAATTGAAGTCAAATTGAAATTTCAAAAAATCATATTTCTTGAGCACATAGACATAGTTATAATTAAGAGGCATAGACAAGTAAACATATCTCAAACCCCATTGCAAAATAAAGCAATCATTAAATAAAGATACTCTTTAAAAAGCTAAACAAATTTTTGCTTAACAAAATTAGATATGTTCTACGATTTCTATATGATATTTAGCTAGATTTTCTTGTTAGAAATCATGACATTTGGAAAAAAAACATAGATTTGAAATAAAAGTTTGTATTAGCCAAAACCAAATAAAAAATAACTCAATTTTTCCACATTGTTGAAAATATCATTTGTTCCTACATTCTCAAAACTTTGTCTCAGCTTATTAGACAAAAAATTATCTAATAGGAGTTCTTCTTTGGGGTAAAATTAGATGCATCTTAACAGAGAATTCAAAATGATATTGTCAAATATTTTATACTGTGCTTAAAATTAGTAGAAAAACAGAGGCAATGAATAGAGTTCCTATTTTCGCCTGGGAAAGCGGATTTCAATGCTAGTAAATTAAATGGGCATCAACAAGTAGAATGTGGATAAAATATTGACCACCCATTTCACTTAGTCTACATTGATTGACATTGTATGAGATCAAAAACATCTAAACTTCCATAATTTTTCTTTATGTTCTTCTTTATATCTAAGCTCTTACAAGCTTAATTTTGATAAGGTAGTTGTTTATAATTTGGATAATCTTTTCTTCTTCAAATAGTTGATGTTTGATGTCAATTTGTAATGCACATTCATAATGAAATATGTTGATTAATCTCTAAGTTGTGGCATTATGGGGGTAAGAAATGTCAATTCAGGAATCTCTTTGGTCACAATGTCAAACACTTCTATATTTTATAATACACTTGACTCAAGAAAGATTACATGCAGGAATTGTCTATGTGGTATGCTTGCATTTAATAATTAAAAAATCAATATAGAATTATAATCTATATTTTTATATAATTATTATTAAATAAAGAAATAGCTCTTATCACATGATAAAATGAAATCTCAGTTATCTATGGACAAGGGAGTAAATTCTATAAGTAGAGAATCCTAGTAGACTTTCTATCTGGAAACTCCTAATGAAGGATTTGTTTGGAATTTCCAAGGATGTTGATATTCATGGTGTTTCTATAATTACTACCTATAAAGTTTATAGCTCCCAAAGACTTACCTTTCCCCTTGTTGAAACATCTAGATAGAGGGAATGCACTTAAGAACTAGTACAATAGCCTACAAATAGTACCTAAGAAGGGATGGATATCACATTCATTCATTAATAAAATATAGAATTCATTGATTACCACATGAAGTAAAAAAAATTATGAGCATCCATAAAATAATCTCATAATGTCCAAAGCTTACATCTAACATTAGTTCATACTTTAACATTCATTAAGAGTAGCACATAAACACATAACATTCAATAACATGTGAAATAAGGTATTTAAACATGCCTCAAACAATTATGATTTAATTTTGGATTACGTACTTGATTAGTTTGGAATTTTTTTCTCACAAAAAATTATAAAATGTAAGAACAACTATGCTAAAAAGAGCATAAAAAGATGCTTATCATGCACCAATCATATTTTTTAGCTCTTTTGGCACAATCATTCTTATAATTTTTTGGCTCAATCTCCAATTGGTCAGTATGTGTTTTGAAAAATTATTGTTGGACTGTGAGTTAGGAAAAATAGAAATATCAAACTTGAAAAAGATGTACATAAATGCAATTAATTTTTAAACTTCAATTTTATAAACTTGCAAAGAAAACCATAGAATTATAAGAAACTATTGTGGTTTGTACTATTTGAAAATTATAGCTACAAGTGATAAAGCTATACACCTTTGATTTAGAGAGCGCAAATAATGGAAATGAAGTATTGCAAAAGGTACAAGCTCAACTACCCCTCACCCCCCATGTGGATGACACTATTAAGTAGAGAATAGTTACATCCATACATACATGCATACATAGTTAGTGCTACCTAACTATGTCCAAGACTACCAAACTATATCCAAGATGTTTGCACACTAGAGGCATATTCTACCTACTAGGTTACCTACATACCAGTATCCATGGGATCAAGACCCTTGAACTACTCACTCTAATGAATATGTAGTTTTAGTTTCTAATTTTTTTGATGTAGTTGTATTCCTATAACCAATGGTGAGCTTTACTTACCTAATATAACTATTCGCTGTCATACACCCACTTAGGAAAATTAGGTGGTTTTCTATAATTACAATAATGTAATACCTTGGTGCAACCTTTGTGTTGTACTTTATAGTTAATGTAAGGTTAACCTATATACATCCTAACTCACTCCTTATTTACTTATGTTTAAAATTCTATGACAATACCTGTGGCCATGCTACCTATTGAGTGATTTTTATTGTTTTTCTATTGTGCCAATATCTCTCTATTTATATACATACATACATACATATACAAAGATCACAAGGGCATGACAACAAAATCCTAGATCTCCACTAATGTCCACAATCCACAAGATATATATATATATATATATATATATATATATATATATATATATATATATATATATATATATATATATATATATATATATATATATATATATATATATATATATATATATATATATATAAACACATACAAATATATACATATAGACATATACATACATGCATACATATGCATATACATACATACATACATCTACATATGCAATTTGATCACCTTGGAAAATTGTATTTGATCCTGCTAGCTAGGAAGAACTGATTGTTTGTTTTATTGTACCTAATCTAATTATAGTTCTACAAGAATTTGTAATCAACCCAACTAATAAAAAACTAGACCAATTTAATTAGGTTATGACTTATTTTTTCTAAAAATATCTTCTATGATATGTTTTTCTAAAATTTCTTGCCCATTTTTCTTGGTTTGCATTATTTTTGTGTTGGATCTTAAGATAACTTAGTTAGTATCAGTTGAGTGAGTTTTATTGTTTTATTATTTGGATTCTAGAATATGGGCTTTGTTTTATCATTGGCCTTGTTCAAGCCCTAATTTCAATGAAGTAACAAAGTGGTTTTGAGGGTGAAAAGGACTATATAATGAAGATGAAACTTGAAAACTTGAATGTTGAAATGCTAAAATGAAAGCCATTGAGGATCAAACACCTATGGAAGAATTACAACACAATGTGAAGTTGATTCTAGATACAAACACCAAAAAAAGAAAACACAACATAAATCATTCCCTATTTGTTTTGATTATGGAGAGTTGTGTGCGAAAGAGAGTAAAGAGCTCTAAACAGGGGTGAAGAGCTTTGAATGTTAAAGGAGATTTCATTTTCATGCCCTTGTGATCACTGCATTTCATTTTTGTGCCCTTATGGTCTCTATATTTTTTTGTCGTGCCCTTGGTGGAGATTAGTGGAGATCTAGGATTTTGTTGTTGCATCCTTGTCATCTCTACATTTCATTGTCTTTCCCTCGTGATCTATGTGCCCTTGCTATGTGATTTCATTTTTATATCGTGCCCTTGTGATCTTTGTGCCCTTTACAACACTACAACATTTGGGGTCAAATTGTAAAAAAAAATTGCGATGGTGGTGTAATTTGCGGTGTTTAGGCCCAAATGTAGTAGTGCTTGCTCTATGATTTTCTTCAAGGGGAGAAGAGGTACCTATGTAAATGTTCTTTTTTTTTTCTTCTAAACATGTATCTCTTTATATTCCCCCTACAAGGTGATTAGAGGAGCTTCTCTTTATGTATGTGTATATGTATATATATGTACACACATATATGTGTGTATACATGTATATATACATACATATATATACATATACATATGTATGTATATATATATACATACATAAAAACATACATAAATAGAGATCACAAGGGCATGAAAACAAGATGTAGAGATACATATATACATACATACATACATACATACATACATATATACATTTGCATATGCAATTTTATCACCTTGGAAAATTGTATTTGATCTTTACTCAATCGCAAGGAGATAATTGTAAGTACAAATTTCTGCATACTTAGTTTGCTATGAATAGTTTCAATTGAATTTGTCTAAGGAGAGTGAGTGTACTCATGATGATAATGGCTCCATGTATTGGTTCTTTAGAGGAGAGAGAGTTACAAAATATTAGATGTTGTTTATGGGTATGGGATGATTTTCTTGTGTGAATGGCTAATTGGGCAAGTTGCAAAAAATTAGGGTGTCAGTTGCAAGTAGTTTCATTAATTAGATAAGGGAATCAACTTTGAAAGTGGGATGATCAAAACTAGCATGTCCATCCTTATGATAGATCTCTCTATCTCATAATAGAAAATTACCTCAAATGACAAGTGACAAATTATCAAATATATGGAAAATCAGAAGAACATTCACCTATAATATTTTTGAAGGAAAAAAATATAATAAAAATATAATTTGGTGGGAAAAACCATGAGCTATGTGGCTCCACATTTTGGCTATTCCATTGTCCAGAAGTGGAAACTCTTCATGTTAAATATGAAGATCTTGAAATTAAAAATGATAACTTTTAGAGATCTATATTTTTGTTTTAGTGATAAAAAATGTATAGTCTAATTTTAAGAAAAATAATAGTCTTAAATGTATATTATTAAATAAAATAAAAAAGAGTACTAGTTATAGCTGCATAATTCTAGTATTACTGATTATGTTAAAAAAAATGTTCAATATAACAAGTATGAAGTAACATAAATGGATCATCTGCTCATTCCTATTATGACTTAATGTGAATGCATCTGATCATTACCTGGACAATATTATGCATGAGATCTTTACTCAATCACTAAGAGATAATATAATCTATATGTACATATTGCTGAATACTTAGTTTGGTATGAATAAATTCAATTGAATGCAAGGGTAATTTCTTGTGTGAATTCAAGGCATGAATGATTAATTTAATTTAGCACAAGTACTATGCAAGTGTGTATGTATGCATGTAAAGTAGCTCACATAGCAAACTGATTAACATACATACATAGTGAATTGATTTACATACATACATGCACATATGCATACAATCATCATAATCAGTTTTCCTTGAATCTAACCAAAGCTATTATATATGAACAAGAGATACATGTTTAGAAATAAAAGAAAAGAACATTTAGATAGCACCTCTTCTCCCCTTGAAGAAAATCACAGAGCAAGGGCACAAAGATCACAAGGGAATGATAGCAAAATCTTAGATCTCCACTAATCTCCACCAACGTTTAGAGCTCTCCACTCTCATTTAGAGCTTTCGACCCTCTTTCACACCCAGCTCTTCATAGTCAATCAATAAAAATGGAGAACAATTAATGTTGTATTTTCTTTTCTTTTTTTGTTTATAATCCATAATCCACAATCCACAATATCTCTCTATATGCATACATGCATACATACATACATATACATACATATATACATACATACATTTATACATACATACACATATACATACATACATAAAAACAACAATGCACTTTCTAAGAGTTTACAATTGTTCAACAAATTAATGTTTTACAAGAAAATGCATTTGGAGAACTTTTAACTCAGAAGCAAGAACATGATGTTGAAACAATACAAAAAGTGCTTGACATGAGAAGTCCGCAAGTGAGGGTGTTGACCAATCTTGTAAACTCGAAAGTTGAAATGAAAGCTATCGATGATCCAACACCTATGCTAGAATTACAACACACTATGAAGTTGATTTTTGATGTAGGAGCATCCAGTGGTGTAAGGGCAATCCTGTATCACCCAAAAAAAAATGCTTAGAGATAGTTTATATTTTCATTTCTGGATACCCATTTGGGTCAAATAAAGGTTCCAACTCTCATAGTTTCACTATTAATTTTTTGGGTTAGAGTTTTATTATTTTTTAAGCACCTTGGGATACGTGTAAATGTAGAAAATGAGTGATTTTATAATTGAGCCAAAATTATGATGAGTTAGAGGGTGTAATTTGGAGGGATGTTGTACTTGTAATTTAAAACACTCTAGAAAAAGAATCAGGTCAAAAGGCTTTATAGTTAGAAAGTTATTACAGTTTTAATTTTCTTGAAGACCTCCTAAGAGCACTTCAAAGTCAAATATGGGGCACTAAATGGCCTTGTATGGGGCTAAAAAATGGGGGAAAAGAAAGGCTCATCCATGGCTATAGAGTGCTTTGAGAGCTTTCTAGAAATGTAAATGGTTTGTCAATCAGAGTTATGGTTCAAAAGTTATGCCTCTCGAAAGTTGGACTACCGATTCTGGATTCTTCTAATTTTACACCGACTTCTAATGAGATTTCTAGAACCTTTTGTTTTGGTGGTGGATGCCAACTGGCATATTCTAGAATGTATTCCTAACCCTAAACCATTTGGGGCTTATTTAAGAACATTTTTGGCATTGTAAAGCTAGCTCTTAGTGGAGTTAGAGGGAAGGTACTGTGTGGAGGATTTCTTTCTCTAGAATCATATTGTTGTAAGCCCATAGGACATTTTTCATTGATAATAATATTTCCATTTTCCTGTGTGTTCATTTTGGTCTTTGGTTGTGTCTTCATCAATTTTAGATAAGGTAGAGGTAGATATTTAGAAATTTGATAATCAAAATTTAAGGCATGAGAGCAAAGGAGAAGGAGCAGCTTTAGAAAGAGAATGAGAACGAGAAGCTTTAGAAAGAGACTACATTGCAAAAACAACAACTAGACAACATAGAGGATATTGAGCCACTAGATATAATCTAGGAAAGTGTTGCGATAGGTACTTTGACATTGGAATCACTTGCAAGTGTCTTTGAGAATTTATAGTCCAAATATCAAATGCTTCTAAGAGTGTTTCAAGTATTGGCACAGTCTCCTTGTGATGATCCCAAGTATCAAATGCTTATAAGAGTGTATCAAGGTTGGGAACCACTTCAACATCCTTTGCATGGTTTAGAGGTAATATCATTATGGCAGAGGCTTCAGCAAGGGAATGCGCCCCGTGATTATGGCATTTACACAAAAGTAGAACTTCTTCTTCAAATCCTTACACTCAACTCTTCACTAAAGTTATTCTTCAATTCCTTGGATATGTAATTTTGTCACCTTGAAAAACTATATTTGATACTGCTAGCTAGGAACAACTAATTGTTCATTTTATTATACCTAATCTGATGAAAGTTCTAAAGAAATTTTTATCAACCCATTTAATCATCAACTAGATCCATTTAATTGGTTATGCTAGTTTCTTTCTAAAAATATATGCTATGATATATTTTTGTATAATTTCTTGTGAACTCACTCTGCCCATTTTTTTTGGTCTGCATTATTTTTGTGGAGGATCTTAAGGTAAGTCACTTAGCATGGGTTGAGTGAGTTTTATTTTTTAATTATTTGGATTTTGGAATATGTATGCAGCTAGATCAATTTTTCTATTATGTAGCTAAGATGTAATAAGCACCTTTAAAAAGATCTATAAATATACATGTTCAAAAGGAGATATAAAGAGATACTTGTTTAGAAGGAAAATAAACCAACATTTATATACCCTTGAAGAAAATTGTAGAGCAAGGACATGACACCAAAATTGTAGAGAAAGGGCATGATAATGAAACACATGGATCACAAGGGAATGGCAACCAAATCACAAAGCAAGAGCATGACAACAAAATGTAGAGATATATCATAGGAATGAAATGCACCAAGCACATATGCATAATCATGAGGCTCATTTTCTTGCAAAATCCATGACTCAATTAAATATATGTATATATCAACCCAAATAATCAACAACTAGGCCCATTTAACTAGTTATGGCTTGTTTCTTTCTAAAAATATTTGCTATGATATGTTTTTGTAAAATTTCTTGTGAACTCAACCCATTTTGTGTGGTCTACATTATTTTTGTGCAAGAACTTGAGGTAAGTCACTTAGCAGGATTCTAGAATATGTATGTAGCTGGATCATACATGTAATAAGCACCTTGAAAAAGATCTCTCTGAATATATAAATAGATGCATATTTAGAAGGAAATATAAAGACATACATGTTTACGATTAAAGAAAAAAAAAATTACATATGTACCTCTTCTCAACCTTGAAGAAAATCACAGATCTAGGGCATGTAGATCACAAGGGCACGACATGGCAATGAAATCACAAAGCAAAGGCACAACATGAAAATGAACTCGTAGATCAAGGGAACAATGTGATAATGAAATCATAGAGCAAGGGTACAAAAATGAAATGTAGAGACCATGAGGGCACAACAACCAAATGCATAGATCACAATAGCTAGGACAATGTTTATAGCTCTCCACCCTCATTTAGAGTTCTCCACATCTTTCGTGTGTAGCTCTCTAAAATCAAAGCAAATGGAAAATGATTGTCATGTTTTCTTTTTTTTGTTTTATGTTCATGAGGGCATTGCAATTACAACTCTAATGTTGGTATTGCGACAACGTCGAGGACAATTGAAAATGAACACAAATTACACCATCATCACAAATTGCCATCATAATTTGACCCCAAATGTTGTAGTGAGATTAAAACTAAGGCAAAGTATGTTGCAATAGAAAAAAAATTTAATCAAGTTATGTGGATGAAGAAGATGTTGAAAGATATTAGAATTGAGTTTTAAGAACTTGTTATCATTTACTGTGATAACACAAGTATAGTGATTATGTCTAAGAATTCTATATTGCATTCTAAGACTAAACATATATCTATTAAGTATAATGTGCTGAGAGAGAAAGAAACATACGAAGAGATCAAATTGGAATATGTGAGTACTAAAGATCAGATTGCATATATCTTTATGAAGCCTTTTCCTAAAGCTACATTTGAGTACTTGAGAGGTATGCTTGGGGTTATGCCCTTGCCTACTTCTAAGTAGATGATGTAGAGAGTGCATCAATCTAACTTGGTACAAAGAACTATTTTTAGAATGGACTAAATGCTAATGCTTCCTATATGGGGAAGTATCTGTGATGAGTTGAGTTATTAAGGACTCTTGGTATTTGGTTTTGAATAGTGTCTTTGGACACTCGAGCTAGTTGAAGACTTGGAGAAGCATATTTGCAATTGGTATGTAATAATTTGTATGTTGTAACATTGAGGCCTTTGACATTGATGTCAATGGGAGAGAGAATATGCATGAAAAACATCTCCTAAGAAATGGTGGAGAAGAATTGTATGAATGAGGGAGAGATATCTATTTATCTCTTTAAAGAGATTTAGAAAGATTCATGTAAGGAAGAAGGAATATGAATATGATGTATTGTGAATTATCTAGTGTGAAGTAGACAATTTTTGTCAAAGAAGAAAAAGTATGCACCTATTGTGTTGAGACTTTTTAGTGTGTGGAAAATTGATGCTAGTTAGCAACAACAACATAACACTCATTGGTATTATTGGAACATGGATGGTTTTTCATCTATATTTCCATCAATTCCAAAGGGGGAGACTGTTAGCATGAATGTTGATGATACTACTTTGGGGGAGTATCTTAAGAATTAGAGAGTATTGATATGTTGAATTCATGATGTTTGTCATTGATGTTAAGACTGGCTAAGTAGAAGAAAAAGATCTTAATGGTACAAAAAATGGTTTGGTTTTTTGGTGATGCATAGTCATGGACATGTTCTACATTTTTTCTTGATGATGTGGTCAACTGCATAGAGTCTAAGTCATAGAAATACAAAAGTTGCCCTAATTTATAGAGAGTAGTTCAAAGATAGAGTATTAGGAAAGCAATTCCTAATGTTTATTCACTATCTTTCATCTGAGATGTAATGAGAAGATGTGCAGTTAGGTAGTGAAAAAGGACAATCTATTTGAGACATCACAAAGTGCATAAGCCCTAGTATCATAAGTGCAAATTATTGTATAGACTATGAGCTAACAATGCTATTATAATTTTAATTAATTAATTATCTTACTATAATTAATTGGGAAAGCCTCAAGGCTAACTCTAGGAATTATTTTGAAGATATGGTATAAAGGAAAGATGTTTTTCTTGTTTGTATGATATCCATTGAAGTGAAAAGTGTGAAAGGAATAGAGTGTTTGGTAAATGCATGTAAGAGATCTAAGGGATTATTCGATGCAAGTTGTCTGATATGGTTACAAGATCAAAAGGAGTAGAGGTCTAGTTGACAAGAAAAAAGAAGAGGAAAGAAGTAAATTCAATTTCTATTATTCTACAAGGAATAATATAAAGATCATTTGGATAGTGGGTTTATTGGTCTTTCCCTTGAAGTTGTTTGGGCAATGGGTCCATTTGTCTTCCACAACTCCTAACAGGGATTCAAAGTCTCATAACAGGGACTCATATGTATTAAATGTATTCATAGACTCCTAACAAGGTCCATCCTCTAACAAAGAATATTTATATTAGTACATCATCTTGTGGTTACCATCCCCACTAAGGTTTTTCCTCTGATCAAGGGTTTCCCTAGTTAACATATCTAGAATTATTGTGTATTTTTGTGGTTTTTGATTATATTTCTCATATGGTTAAAGTTTAATAAGGTTGATAGTTATGATATTAGTTGGATAACTAATTCACCCTCCCAGTTATATTGGTGGACTATATATTCTAACACAAGCTACCATTGTTAATTGATTCATCTTCACTTGCTAAATGATCAATGTGAAACATGTGCAAAATGTTAACAGAATGCCACAATTACTGAGTTCCACTATGTTGCCTAAGTGTCATCATATTACCTAAGTGGATAACTGGATTGGAGTGTTAGCATTGAGATGACTAAGTAAATTATTGTTTGAAACTATTATGATATCTTATTACCTGACTTGTTCATGAAATTATAAATATAAGTTACTTTGCTTATCCAAATAAGTACTATCAATTAAAGAATATTGCATAGAAGCAAATATGAAAGAGTAGAGTAATTAGAACGCTACAAGTAGTATATAGGAATGGACAAGACTAATCCATCCTAGGCAGATGATCAGTTTACTTCAAAGGATCTTATTCAACAAACCAAGTTTCACAACAAAGATCAATCCACTGATTCATCCTAATAGGTGCATTAGTCAAATCCTCTTACAGGGTAGACCTAATATTCCTTTGCAGAAACTCCTAATAGAGTACATAACTAATTGTATTGTATAAATCCTTCTACAAGGTGGACCTAATAGTCCTTCTTTCTCTTAACCAAGAAGATCATCAGAAGTGATCAATTGTAAGCCCTAATAGGCCAACTTTATTATTATAGTACTAAAGGTTGTGGATATCATCCCCACCCTAGTTTTACCTTCTATTTGGAGGGTTTCTAGGTCACCAAATATTGTGTCAAGTGTTATGAATGTTTATTGTTTTTATGTTATATGCATGCAATCATATTAGATAATCTAATAAAGGATTTAAGTAATAATTGGTTCCCGATTCACTACCCCCCAAGTCACCTAGATTTCATTACTTTTCCAAGAGGTTGATATATGGGTGCCACATTATCTATCTCATTTATCTCTCACACTCTATAATAAATGAGGAAATGGGACACTCACTTGAGTAAAAACTATATTATCTTAAATTAGAACTTCAATTTATGATTTTTAGCACCTACTTAATGCATTTTAATGTTAAATATACATTTAAGATGCATTTTCATATCTCCCTTGCACTTTTCTTAAATGTTATCTAAGTAGGACCTAACAATTCCTCCTTGGAATTGTTATAGTATAACACAAAACTCAAGTTGTAATCTATCCTCCCTTTCCTCTCCTTCCAATCATCTAAGCTCCTTTTTCACATAAAAACAATATTTTCTCAAAGTTTATACATAATTTCTGATTTTTGTGATCTATTCCAGGATTATGAGAAAGTCCTAGGGACTATTGCACCTGATTAGTAGGGACATAGTGCATCCCTTCCCAATTAGGGATGCAATACATCCCTTCTTGGGTCCCATTTTGGTTCCTCCCTTTTAGACCCAACATCAGGGTTTGATATGAGGTTTTTTTTCTTGCCCGATTGGCCAACAAAAGAAAGTTAATCTGGAATCCTTTTTAAGCACCCTTGATTGCTTCATTTGGAATATATATACATAGAAATGCAATGATAGTTGAGCATGCCCAAGAAATCAAGAAAGAGAAAGAAAACGCACGCATACTTTATATAGACAAGACATTGTGGATATCCCAATTTTTCTTAGTAAATTTACAAGATGTAAGAGAGGAGACTTGGAAACATCCTCTGAATCAAGAGTGTAACGCCCCGCCAAGGGATCCAAAAGACTTAACCCAAAGTTTTACAACCTTTGCCAAACATTTTTTTTTTTTAAACATGAAAGATAAACCATTCACATCACATCAAAAAAGTGGAAACAATAACATATAATCATCTACAAACATGCATCACAAGTTACATTCCTTAAGGATCCCAAAATGTTGAGTCACATTTAATTTAATCACTACTAGCTCTAACAACTACCACATCCACACGAAGAAATATTATAAAGTCTAAAGTCCATAACCTACATATATTCCCAAATGCATCTTGGCTAGACAATTGGAATGTTCATTCCCCCACTGTACACATTACAGGATATGAAAGGCTTACAAGAATATACATATGAAAAGATAATGGTACACCAACCTTATTTAATCCATGATACAAGTGTAATCAAGTAAATGAAACCATCACATACATGATACATCCATCCAACATAAAAGATATAACATCCATCATAGAAATTTAACAACGATCATTAAAGATTACCATCCACCACAAAACACAAAAAATCTAAGTATGTGATCCCTCCCAACCATCAATAGCATCATTAGACCATCATGGGCCCTAGTGATCCCCCGCGCATAACATCCCAAGTCACCGAAGAGATCATCGATACTATAGTAGTAGGGATGTCACTCTTAAACATGCTACAAGATATGCATATAGAAATCTAACATGCTACATCATATGCATAGTGATATCTAACATGCAAGCATAAAGAATAAGATGATCATATAAAGTAGATAACATCACCTATCACATGCTAAACATCAATGTAAAGAAATATACCAGTAAGTAACATCCATCATAATGATCCCTAAACAGGATAAAGTAGATGCAAAACAAAGAATGCACTAGAAGAGATAATCTCAAGTCAAAAGACCACGTATCAAAAGTACCTCATCCAAGAGTCACCAATTATCACCAATGAAGGTGAATAACCACAATAAACAAATCCATAAATAAGTACACCACTAAAGGTGCATAAAATATATAGAGCAGACTAAGGCTACATTCTAGGGAGTGTCATTACCTAGCTGCTTGAGTTACCCTAGACTGGTCTCTCTTAGACCACAGACCCTCAAGCATTGAGTTACCCTGGATTGGTTCCTCTAAACCCCGGATCCTCAATGTTCACATGGCTGCTTGAATTACCCTGGACTGGTGTTTCATACGCCCCAGACCCTCAAGCATTGAGTTACCTTGAACTAGTTACTCTGAACCTCGGACCCTCAACATGGCACATGTGGAGCTACAAAACCCTCTCATGAAGATGAGGAAATCATCCCTTTCCCATCCTAGGTCTATACAATCACTGAAGGTATGGGCGGGTCAGATATGTCTAACTTATATTATCAATCATCACATAACTTGCAATAGGTTACCCTGGTACTGACCACTTTGGGCCCCAGACCCCTACTGCAAGCCACTCCCAAGGACATGTACCTAGAAAACCTCTCTTAAGAACATAATACATAGTTGTGTCCCATACCACAACACCAATAATAAAACTTGGTTCCTTAACAAGCAATATGAAAACAAGCTGGTACTTCCATCCAAGTACACATCAATTCTCCACAAGGTAAATCTCATCAAATATAATTTTTGATTTGATTCATAGGACATATCACGACATCCATCCATAAAATAGTACAAAAGGGAATCTCATATAGCCTCCATTGTACACTCATGAAATCACCAATCAAAGAATCATATGAATGACCTCAGTCATAAACAAATGATTGGAAAGCATCAAAAGATAATCCACACTATCCACAATAGTTCTTTATGAGCAACTGAAAGACGTCAAATATTAAATCACAATATCCATCGGTTCTTGACAAGCAATAGGAAATATCTCAAAATAATACTTGCTGGTTTGTCAACGAAATAATATATAACTTAATTAAAGATCAGTATTAAATAAATTCAATACTTAACCAAACATCTTTTGTTATTAATTAATCTTAATTAAACCACATCTAATTGGATTAATTAATAAAACATATAATTCGTAATCCAAGACCCCAATTCATTTCAATAATAACTTAATTAAATTCAATTAAGTATTATTAAACATTAGGTCATTTAAATCAAACATTTCAATAGAACGTAGAATTATCTCTCATAATAAAAGGAGAGAACATTCTAAGATATTTCTTTTCTTTTCTAAATCATTTATTACTTTACATTTTTTGACAAACTCAAAACTTCAATTATAACACATTCTAATAATTATTCTTAATTAAACTAAATTTAATTAAGATAATTATTAAATTTAAATATAAAACTATATTCTTATTATTTAACTATAACAATCAACATTATTATCAAAACTATTAGCAATTAATAGTTACACACTAATGTTTATAAACCATATTTATAAGAACTATAAACCTAATGATTATTAAAACTTAATAAAGTTAAGATCTATATAACATATTAAAAGAAGATGACGCTTACAAGTTTTTAAGTGAATATAAAATGTTGGATGGTGTGAATCCTAAACAATCATATAACTTTCCCACCAATCAAAGAGCCTCCACACATCTTTTAAAGACATGCAGTGACCCTTGCATCAGTTGGAGGCTGATATTAATAAGCATGCCAACCGTTTGATAAAGGGCTCTGATAAAATAGAGATCATGTGTTGACAGAAGGAGCATTACGAAACCCATGATTTCAACTTCCATTCGAAAATAATTAGCTCATTCTGAAGCATAGCAATTTCAGCACCATTAGAGAGATTTAACTATTGCAGAACAGCAAGGTTATATTATTAGTGAATTAGAATCTCAAACTCTCATTGACAGCAGCTTGTAGAGGATTCTTTTACAATTAAGTGATGCACCAAAAGTTTTCACTAGGGCCTAATTTTGAGTCGTCTCTTATGCTTGGTTGTTTAGTCATTAGGAATCATAAGATTTTATGGAAGTAATCCATGAGTCATTCAGGGGGTCAGAAATTCGAATTATTTAAAGTAGAGGATCCTGAAAGCTGGGAACTCTCCCAATTTTATCTCCAGCAAATGAATCCAAGTTTGCTTTTGTTATTGCAATTTGGGGATGCTCTGATAAAAATCTCAATTCAGATATAAAAATATGTTACAGCTCACAGCTCCAAGTAGCAGATTGTCATCCTTCCTACTTTCCCTAGAACTATTCCAAACATCTCAAATTCCCAGTAAGACACTATTATTCAAACTCTATCATGGAAGAAATGAAAAGGGATCCAGCTCACTAGTTAGGATTATATTGTTATATAAAAATATATTTAAGGGATAATTATCAACTGCACAGATCGGGCTTCTACTTGTTTTTGACCTCTGTGTTTCTAACGAGTGTCTTCCATGTCTTAGATTCGGCTCTACAGATTCTGAGCAGCCATGTCACTCGTTTGCGATTTTCTCTTCTCAATCAGCTTTTGAAGAGGTAAGTCTTGAGCTTGTACTTTGTAAAGGGCTCAAGCCTGTGGATAAGATTGGGTGAATGTCTTTTTATGTTTAATATAATCATATCCACCATCTGTCAAGTCACTTATGTTGTTTACCAATGAGCAATACAGTTTATTGATTTTTTTTTTATAGATTGGTGACGCCTCACACAAATAGAATGCTATCACCCAAGATATTGAGTGATCTTTGTTGCATGAACAGCCTACAGAAAGAACGAAAGGTAGTAGTTGACGCAAAGAGCAAGCTACCCAAACAAAAAGGGTTTGCCGATATGAACAACCGCTTAGTTATTCTACCATATTGCACTCATTAACAACAGGTTCAATGATAGATATTTTGGCAAAGAACCTAAGATTGAAACTTTCCAATATTTAAAGTCCCAAAATCCCAAGTCCAACGATTGAATGATGCAGGCTTTAAAAGTAGTTGACCATAACAATTTAAAAGCCGATGACCAAGCCTAAGAGTTTCCTTCCTATAACTTTAATAAAATAATTATAGTCAAAAGTGTTTTGGTCTAAGTAACACTGCCATCTCTAAAACTGGATCAAACACAATGACACCATAAACAAGCTACTGAGTTGGAAACCACATAACGTGGTCAGTCAGGTTTCCTATATTTGATGTGCTCCCAAATATTTAGCATAATGACCAAAATAAAAGCAAGCATTTGAACCTCATTGTTTACAATTAGATCTACAATATAATAATGCACCTCAAGGATGAGGATAGATTCTATGATAAGAAATTGAGATCCCAAAACTAAAACATGTTTCGTGGATACTCCTCTATGACGATAGGATGGAAAAATCAAAATTAATCCACTAGGAGATATAGTCAATTCTGATCTAAATGGCAACTGATTATGCTCTATAGCTACAGACAGTTCATATTGGGCATTTTGGAAAGATATCCAAATCATGCGCTATCTGTGGATGTCCATGAATGGGCAAGCCTAGAGAACACAAGGATAGATGAGACTCAACAGTCAGTCCAGTGCTACAAAAATCTCTACACGATGAGCCCCCCCCCCCCCCCCCCCCCCCCCCCCCCCTAGGTTGATAAATTTGACTCAATTCCTCAAGACAACGTATATGTGTATCATTTGCATGCATATCAATAACCAAAACACCATTTCCATAGGTTTCCCCTAAGTAATCAATCAGACCTTTCAAATGATGAAAACTCAAAGTCCTTCAAAATTCATCCAACAAAATACTGATACAATCATGTGAAAAGTTCTGCACGAATCAATCAAGCAACAATACGCATTTTCCAAACAACATAAGCATGAAAAGATAGATTCGTGAAGGAAATAAGTATTGGATTTCATACCTGAGTGGCTTTCAAGAGAAATCTAGGATTAATCCTATGAATGACTTGTGAACTGATTGAGTGTATCCCTGGAGCAACAAGATGTTATAAATCTGCCTTCCACCGATCCCTCTTTCTCTACCCCCCCTTAGGTTGATGACTTAGGACAAGTCTTATACAATCTTCCAGATAAGAAGATAAGAATGACAAGGTTGTAGACACCCTGTGCCTAATTGGCACGCTAACTCCTGTGTAGTAGACAACTTGTGCATCAAGGAACTACACATACTTATAGGTGAAAAACTATATATAAAATAATGCACATTACTTTATTTGACACTCACTTGACTCCTTTTTAATTAGTTTATTAGTTTTATATCTCATATCATGTGATCATGAAATAGATCAATTACTTTTCCACTTTAAACTTTATTTTCAAAATTTAATTAATAAAATATTTATTAACTTAAATAATAATATCATTTAGTCATTTATTTAAAAATGAACTCCAAACATATTATTATTAAATTAAATAAATATTATCTCATTCCAACTTTAAATTTACAACTTCCATTCCCAAATTAAATTCTTTTATTTAATTAATTTTCCAATTAATTAAATAATTTAAAATAATAAAATATCATATTAATCCTCCATTTAATTAAATCATTAATCCAATAATTTAATTAGACTTAATTAATAGAAAATACACCAAGGGTTTACAAGTAAATTACAGAAATCCAACATAGCAAAATGTAAACTAGGGTAGGCACTACAAAGAGAGATATTTGTTTCTCCATTGCATTCAAGAATTTAAGATTCAATCATGGAGTAGAAAAAATGGATTATGAGTATGACTTCAATTAATTTAGTCTTGGGGGATTGGCATGCATTTTAGGTTATCTTCAAATCTTTGCATTATTTATTCATTATCATTCAAGTTCAAAATTCATGCTAGGGTTTGGATCTAGGGATTTAGATATTTGTATTTCACATTCAAATATCATACATGAGCATTGTGAGGCCTCGCCCCGACCCATCATAGCATAGTGATACATTATTATTTTGATACTCATGACTCGATATGCTGAGACACTATTGGATACTTTGAACATATTATATTATTTCATGTTGTGTGGAGTTTTACTTTCAAATATTTGGTTTTGTCATTAAATTCTTTAGGAACATGTGTATTGAAGTAAGTGAATGCAAAATTAACACTTTGATTATGAAATTTTAATGATTGAGAATATGAGTAGAATGAGAGAAACCTTGATTAATTGAAAGATGTATGTTTTAATTTATGTGATTTCCTTGATATGTATATACATATGTGCATGTGATTTTATGGGGCTACTGATGTGTGCAATGATTGTGCAAGATATTTTAGCCAAGAAACCTGATAGAGAAATAAAAATGAACCTTATATGCCATTTGTGGAAACCTCATTGTTCATATCTTAATTGTATTGTGAGATGTATGAATGTATCTTTCCATGATCAGTAAATGTTAATGTTTCATAATCATGTTCTTTTAATGTCACTTGACACTTGTGAATTGTATATGCATTCTAGCATGCTAGTTAGGGTTAACTTTGTAACCTATGGACATAAGTCGGACTAAGTTAGTGCCCTTTTTGCTAATCTATTTTTAATCAAGTTTAGTTACCCCTGATTTGGATTAGTGTTTAATCTGCATTTTGAAGTTGTTTGTTAGTCCTAAAAATTCCTAGCATTTTTTGGGTCCCAAATTAATCCCTTAGGCCTTTTATCATGAAATCTTAATACCCAAGGGGTATGTGTATGGGTTGGGGGCATTTTCCACCCCCAAGCCCCTTTTGTTGACTTTTGAGGTCACTCAAAAGTCCATTTTTTCTTTAGTGCAAAAATAGAATGATTTCACCATGGATTGAATGACCCTAACCCCACCTTGAGGTTAGCCTTAGGTTTAGTTGAGTTAGAAACTTCTAGATTTTTAGGCAAGTGGGGGAAGTTATTTCCCTTTTTAGGTGGTTGAGTTTGGATCTTATTTAGAGGTTTTTTTTTGAGTAGTTTGGTTGTTACCCAATCTCTAGTTTTAGAGTGAAGTTTTGGAAGTTTGAAGGCAAGCAAGGAAAAGCTCTTCTCAACTTGTTCATTTTACCATAACCTTTTTGTGAAGGTAGGATTTCTTCATCTCCTTTGTTCATGTTGTTCATGTTGTTCATGTTGCTCATGTTGTTTCATGCTTGGTTCATGCTTATGTTATTGTGTTGTTCATTGGTATGCTTGTATGTATGTTGGGTATGCTTGCGAAGGATTGAAACATATTTTTTTGAATGCTTTTCCTTCATGTTTTGCTTGAATTTTGAAGTTTTCTTGTATGGGTGTTTTGGTATTACTCACCCTTAGATAGGGTCGAAGTGGCCATCTTTGGGAAAGGTCTTTAGTTGGACTCCAACAATGTAGAATCTCTTGTCAAGACGAGAAGAGGGAGAGAGGGTAGGGTGTTATGGGCCCCTACCTGTCAGCACAAACCACGTATGAGTTTTGGCATACAAGAATGGAAGAACAAAAGTTCTTGAGTTATAGCCCCGATTGGGCACCTATTTTGGTGTTGTGTCTGACAGCTCCTCTTGGAAAAATCCACCTTCTCCCTAGTTTTATATTTGTTGTGAAAACCCAGTATGGAAATGAATGTCAAATTTTGTCTCCTTGTTATGTTTATTTGTCACCTGGTCAGTTTTCGTTCTCTCCACAATCTCAACGATGTATTGCAGAAAATGATATGGATCCCTTGATAAGGGTCATGAAGGAAATTTAAATTGCTTGTTGAAATTCAATTATGTTCGGGATTAAAATCCTGTGTAGAAATGTAATTTAAACTGTTGTTGTAGTGGCAATGATGTTGGGTTTTCTTCCTGGTTCTTTCTCAACGGAGCCTTTGAATTAGGTGGTCAATAAAATAATGAATGAGTATCATCATTGCTTTTGAGGCTTTCATACTTTCAGTTATATGAATGTATATCAAGATAAGTTAAAATGATGATGTTCAATTTTGCGAATTTCAATTACAAATATGTTAAGGAAAATTTACAAATAAGTAAATAAATGATATTATGTTATGTATGGAATGTTGATTCAATTTCATAGTAATAGAATTTAAAAAAAAATCAATCTTGCAATGTTGTTTAAAAGAAATTTTCAATTTCTTGGCTTACTTATGTTTTAGCAAGATTTAATAGTGTTATAAAAAAAAAAATTACTTCCTTGTTAGAAAAACACATTGCTTGAAAAATCATCACTTAGGCAAAATGACACTTAGAAAAAAAAATAATTATATATATATATATATATATATATATATATATATATATATATATATATATATATATATATATATATATATATATATATATATATATATATATATATATATATATATATATATATATATATATATATATATATATATATATATGTTTCCTAGAGCAAAAGCCCTCTGGATTTTGTATGGGCTTGGCATTTAATTCCACATTGCAATAGAGAATATTCTTGGGAATCTTTTTAAGTTTAAAATTAAAAATATATAAATAAAAAAATAACAAGGAAAATGTATAAAGATTATTGAGCTAATAAACTAAAGATCTTAAATATCCTAATTTTTTCACCTAACTAACTTTTAGCTTTTACTTCTTCTTCTTCTTTTTTCTCCTCCCTCCTAAGATGGGTGCATCCTTGCTTTGTCATGTCTAACACAATTTAATGGGTTTTTGGGGGGGGGCGAGGGGGCGTTTAGTGCATCCCAAAATTGTTCCTTACCTCCTTTATTGCCTGTGGAGCTTTTTATTTTCTTGTGGAAGGGTAGTACCTACATGGTAGTATGGACCTCACCCAGGAATGATGGGATAGCATGTCCCATCCCTTAGCATATGCTTGGGAAGCGATGAAGTTGGGTTAGAGACAGGGTTTTGTTAGTTGTTTTAGGTTTATGTTAGTTTTGGTTAAAGTTATTAAATTTTTGTTGTTAGTTTTAGTTGTTATTTATTTAAAAAGTTTTCTTTTAAGTTAGTTATAATTAATGATTAGTTTAAATTCATGTCAATTGAATTTAGTTTAGTATTAGTATTAAATTTTTAAACATTATTAAGTAGTGATTAGCAAAGGGTTTTAATAGTTGTCTTGTTTTTAATTATATTGTTTTAGGATGTTTTAAATTAAATAATTTATGGAATGGTTAGTAAATTTTATTATTAGTGTTAGGATGTTAAGTTATTAGTATTAATTAGTATTAGTTGATAGTGTTTAGATATTAATTTTGTTTTAGTAGATATTTTATCAATATATTTTAAGGTGTTAATAAACTACATGTGAGCTATTATCTTGTCTTAATATGTTAGTATATGATAGATTAATATATTAATGTTAATTTGATTTGTTTAGTTAAATTTAAGTTCAAATTATATTGTTATTCAAATAATCTCAATATTTTGTGATCTTAATGTAATAACGAATCAAATGTTGATGCCAATTTAATAATGAGAATTTAACTTTAACACTGTATTTCTTCTCATGATTATAAACTTAAGATGTAATGTAGTAAACCTATTTCTTCACTTGCGAATCAGACTCTTTAACCTTAGTGAACCTAATTATCATTACTTTAAAAAAAAAATTGTGTTTTTTTTTTGCCCTCGTATTTTGGGCATGACAAGCATCAAAAAAATTAAAATTGATTGAATTTATATCCATGGAGGTAGAAACCACCAAAATGGGGGGTTCACTAAGGAAAACTCCTATATAGCCACCCAAAATCCCCATTTCTAAACATCAACAGATTTCACAAGGTAAAATAAAGTACAAAAAAAAAGCCCTTTTTGTTAAACTTTAGAAGTATGAAATAAGATTCAGATTCAGACACATTCTATTAGGGACATAGTTCTTCTCTTCTTAGGGAAAATTCACCTCTATTTCAAAAATTTGGCTTTACTAAAAGGACATGATTTCTAGGTTTTAGAGATTTGATAGGCTTAGGCCTAGATCTAGCTTTATTAATTGATGGGAGAAAACAACAAGAAAAAATTAGATTCAATCATTTGGCTCCTTTTTTGAGATAAATATTTCAACTGATTTACTTTACATCATTATTTTATAGATTTAGAAGTGATTTACTTGGATGGCAAGGGCATGGTGTATTATTTTAGTCATCATCATAACTGTTAGTTTTTGGTTTGAGTTAGTGCTCTATTATCATTTGGATTGCATTGAAATTCTAAGATTTAACATCCTTACCGATAGGTTTGAAAGAGTCCTTCTCCTTGATCAAATCCTCTTGAGGTGTGAGGCTTTGTGATGAATTTAGGGCTTAGTTTCTTGGTTCACATTTTCCCCTACACATTTTTGGTGAACTCACTTGTGAGAGATCTTTCTTTTATGGGGTTATATTTAATATTAAATTTCATTTTAGATTACATATTTCATATATTTTTAATCCCTTTTTGTATATATGTTCATGCAATCTTTATATAAAAATAAAAAAATATCATATGAAGCAAAATAAAACAAAAAAAACCATATTTTTCATTAGTCATTTAGTTTACTTTCAAGATGTTTGATTCTTTCTATGAGTACTTTGATGATGTATTTGTAGTGCATAAGGGTAATACTCTAGATAATGACTTTAATTTTGAAGGTGATATATTGGACAAAGTTTCTCATGATCCTATTCCACTTTCTTCCACGTGTTTTTCAACTGACCTCTAAGATAGGTTGTGTGCATGAATTCCTTTTTCCATAGCTATTTGTTCCATTGATATATCTTGTGTATGCTATGAAAAACCTTTGATGATTGTTAAGAGTTTTTGTATGATTATTATTAAAGATAAATTTACAAACCTTTTGAACTATATTGTTGATCTAGATTTTGTTGCTCATGCATGTTGCACTCAAAATAATCTGCAACCTAATGTTTTAGTTTCTTTACCACCTTCTCAACCCATGCTCCCTTCAAGTACCTTGATTATCAACTACTTCCTTTAAGGAGTATGACTTAGTAGAATAATTTTGAGCTACTCTAGCTAAGTTTTCTCTTCAGAAATTGTTTCAAAATTAATCTACCTACCATAAAGATTTTGAAAAAGGCTTTGTCTATTCTTCTCAGTCCTCCACCTAATGCATTTATTGTAATGCCTCGCCAAGGGATCCAAAGAATTAACCTAGAGTTTCACTAAGTTTAGAAACAATTTTTTTTTTTTTTTTTTGAAATATCAAGAAAGTAAATACCACATATAGCTTATTCACAATAACAGAAGCAATAGCAATGTCCATCTAAAAGTAAACATAACATACATAACAGATTACATTCTTTAAGAATCCCTTAATGTTGAATTACATACATGAATCCATCTAGTACAACATCCATATGAAATAATAATGATACATCCAATATACAAATGTCCTTTCTGAATTACATTCCAGAATGCACAATCATCCCCTATACATATCACAGGGTATGATAGGCACAAAAATATACATACATAGAATAAGATACATCATCCTATTCTAATCCATGATACACCAAAGTAGAGATAATCACATGATACAACATCATAGAGAACATATACGTCCATCATAAAGATCAAACATAATAAACTAAGTGCACAGTTCCTCCCAATCGTTAATAGCATCATTAGACCATCGTGGATCCTAGCCATCCCTCCGTGCGTAACATCCCAAATCACCGAAGAGATCATCGATATTAACATAGTAGGAATGTCACTCCTAACATATACAACATCATATGTAGAAGGTAATCTAACATGCAAATATAACCATAAGATAACATCATCTAACATATGCTAATCATCAATGAAAAAGGATACACATCCACCATCATGAAGGATGCATTAGCCACGATGTCTCAATGAATCTCAAAATGATAAGAGTGGAAAATACACTACCACCCGACCACGTGGTACCAAAGTGGTCCACTCCCACCGTGCTGAGGAGATAATCTCAAGTCCCAAACAGGCTATCAAAATCTCATAGCACATATCTCTATAAGTCCAAGAATCCTAAAAGTATACTAACTCAAAGGTTCCAATCACAAAACTGACATCTAATCCCAGAGGCACACAAAGACATGTAGGAACCTACTATGCAAGCAGAAAAGTGTCATCACAATTATCATGTACAAGTTACCCTGGTAGTTAGCTAAACTCCATGGGTCCATACTGATTTCATGCAGCCACTAGTATCCTCTCATACTGACAAGGCATACTACGGAATGCAAGGTCACAACCATGTATCTCACTACTCCCATCCTAGCCTATACAAGCGCTCAAGGCATGGGTGAGAACAGAACACTTATCTTTTTAGGTTCATTCAGTTAGTATTAGGTGTGAATTTTATCACTTATTAATCCAACTTACAATGAGTTACCCTAGCAGCCTCTTAGGGCCCCGGCCCCCATTGCAAGCCACTTCTCATCACTACATGCAAATATCCTACCCTAATGCTCATGGAATCATAAATCTCATAATCACAAAAGATAATCCATAATAAAATCATCAAATATGCATAAAAGCATCAAATCTCCATGAGCAAACATCCATAGAAAATCATGAACACAACAGCTCTCTATTGGCAATTGAAGTATCATTGATAATCAAATATCCAATGGTTCTCAATAACCAAAATATATATCTCAATCATACTGATCGAAGACTCCAAAAATGGTTGAGTCAAACATGTCTCAACATGACATCATCAAGAATAAATCCACATCTCAGTCCCATCATGGCGACTAGAAAATAATCAAGGATAACTGATCGATGACCAGAATAATGGTTAGGTCAAGAGTCTCATACACAAGAATCTCAACTATAACAATCAGTAATCACATCCAATACATAGAGCATTCCATCACAAACCATGGTTGGGTTTATAAATATCGAGATTAAAACATCATCATGTCACCACAATCACATAACCCCCAAGCCTCTGGTAGACGTCCTATACTGGTCAACACTAGTCAACCCAAAACCCAAAACAATAGCATAAAGAATACACAATGTAAACACATGTTTTGGTTTTGCTAAATTTTCAAATTTGAATTTAAAAGTCTCAGTTTACGTTTTTCTAAATTATATTAAGTGGAGAAATTTCACGTTTTTCCTAACCCATGTATTTGTTTGATAGATAAAAGTTTCTCCCCAAAACTATTAGACTCAATTTTCTAATTGATCTAATAATATTTTGTTTATATAACATTGCTTGAAAATTGACACTCTCAATGAATCAAAACTTCGATTATATATTCTAATAACTAATCTTAATTAAACTGAGTTTAATTAAATTAATTATTAATATCTCTTCATAATTGACAAGCTCAATATCAATATTTTAAATCATTAAAAGAGTGATCCATTAATTTAGAACTTTACAATATACATTTATAATTAATTATATATACATATATACTTACATACATACATACATACATACATACATACATACATACATACATACATACATACATACATACATACATACATACATACATACATATATATATATATATATATATATACATACATACATAAATATATATATATATATAATAACATTTAATAATTAATGATATTGCAACAAAATTGAGATTCATATCCAAATCTCATATGAAATAACGTTGCAAATAAAACTTTATATAATTTAAAACCAAACTCAAATCGCAATGCGATTTTAAAATTGCGTGGTCGAATACATCTGCACTGCAGGTACACTGCAGATCGCAGGTGCATTGCGGTCGCAGGTACCCTACGATCTTGCAAGCCAAAGGTGGGTGGGGTATATAATACCCGCCCAACATCATATATATATATTTTTAACACGATTTTTAATAACATTTTTTTATAAAAACGTTCCCATGCGATATGAAATACTATTAACATGAAACTCTATCGCGATTTGACATTCGATTATTATATAAATAAATAAATATATGTATATATATACATATGTATGTATATATATATATGGGTATATATATGTATATGTGTATATATATATATATACACACAGAGTTTATCACCATCACAACACATACATATATATATGTATATAATGATATATACATATATGTGTATGCAGATTCAAGAATATACACAATTTACTTAGAAATTCTAATTTTCAGAATTTTCCTTTAAATCTTTGATCTTCAAATTTATCCAATAAATAATCTAATGGGTTTGGCTATGAATTTAAACCCTAGCCCTGTTTTCTTTCAGATCTATGCATATAAAGATTTTCACATAAATTCAATTGCCCATATTGAGAATGCATACAATAAAAATATGAAAATCCTCAGAAGACATATGGAAGATACGAAGAAGACAAGGAATGCAAGATGCGGAAATAGCATAAGTAAAATCACAAGAATCTACCCGAATTCTGATGCTAATTCGCTCTTCCTCAGAAAACCCGTAGAGCAAGCTCCCTTCTTCAGAATTCTTGAATCCTCCAATGCTTCAATTGCACTCCAAATGCTATGTATAAGCTTCTAGGGATGCCTGAATATAAAGAGCTCTTAGGAAACCTCTAAAATGTTTCTAGAAATAGCTAGAAGGTGTCACCAACTAAGCATGGGTCTTTTCCAACCTTCAAGATGAGCCATAGGGTTGTAGACACCATGTGCTTAATTAATGCACTAACCTCTGTGTTGTTGACACATGAGAAATAGAGAAGTGCGTTAATTCTCATGCAAGCTTATAACTCCAATTCACTTTTTATATAATTTCTATTTAAATTTTTATAAATTCCATTTTAATTTTTATAACTTTTATTTTAATTTTTATAACTTTTATTATTATTATTTATTTATTACTTTATTATTATTTTATAATTATTATTAATTTTAATTTCTAATTTTCTTTTATTTAATTCTTTTCTCTCAATTAATTCTCATTTAATTAATTATACTCAAAATATCAAAGATCATGATATTTTATTAATTTTCTCCAAAATAATTAATTTATTAATTAAATCTATTTATTAAGACTTAATTAATAGAAAATTCACCATAGACCTCCAAGATAAAATATGAAAACCCATCATAGAGCAAATCACTCAAAATCAGTCTAAAGGGTTAAAAATCATGAAATATGTCATCCGACACATTCGATGGGTACTCAACTTTGATACTTGTCCTAACTCACTAGGACAAATGGTTTAAGGGTTTGGGATTTGGACTTGAGAATTTATCTCCCTTCTCTTATCATTGAGATAATATAATAGGGTATGCTCATCCTGGCAATTCAGGGAAGTCGATACCCGGTACCTGCAACCTACAAATAAAACCATGCATGTACATACAATATATAATGCTAAGCTAAACAGACAATGGCAGGAAGTGGTGCATCGTGTAGATCTCGACTAAGCAGGTGACTACGACTCCCTTCCTTAACCACATCAGAAACGCCATACAATAAGAAAACATGCACACCATACACATGCAAGTATGGGGTAAGTATCCATAATAAAACACATGAGATAATATACCATCTAACTAATCATCATTAATAACTGAAAATAATGTAATGATCATCATACATACATGAAATGTAAAGTCTAAATGATCTCATCATATATCAACTGAATCCATATCATAATATCTGATAGTGTCAAAACAATACCACTAAACCATCAACATAAAACTAGTCCATCAAAGTCTGATAATAATAGCATCAATGTCCAGAAAAGATGTGAACGAGGGTAGGCACTACATTTATTACTAATTCATTTTTGGAATGTATTTATATTGTGTCATTGGTTCATCCTATTTTTTTCATTGAAGATGATCTTCCTCCTTTTAAAATTCAAATAGGTATGATGCTCTTATGGTAGTTATATCTATTGATAAGAATACATGTTTGTAGCATGAATATGTTAAAAGCTATACAAGAAGATCTTTCCACTATTTGGCTGGATTACATTCCTTTTTTTGGATTTGATAACATTTCTCAACACAATTTGGGAATTACTACATTACCCATTAAGGTTTGTCCTATGATCTTGGATATGTCTATGCATGTTATTTGTAGACCATTTAATTATATCCTTCTTCTAGGAAGACCTTGGTTTCATTCTATGAATGTTGTTCCTTATACTCTTTATTGGAAGGTACATTTTTTCCATAATAATCTTGTAAGAATTTGCGTAATGCAAAGAATGAAAATACCAAGATCTAGAATCTCAATTGATAGCACAAGAGAGATAAAATATATGATCGTATGAATGATTCAATATTGATCAAATGATAATGGGTCATGAATAATCAGATCCAATACATGTAGAGGTTCCTCAATATATAGGCAATTCAAAATGACTAGGAATTATGCAAGTGATAAGCATAACAACTAAGCATGCCCACTAAAGGTGGATTATCTTTCATTATGAATAAAAGCCTAGTTTCAAGAGCAAGTCCTATCCTTATGATGATATCTTGGAGTTGGTTCATACTAACTTTTATGGTCCTATTAGAGTGCAAAGTTATTATGGTGACAATTACTTTATCCTATTTGTTGATGATTTCTCTAGAATGATGAATATGATGTTTCTCAAAGTTAAATCTGATGCTTTTCAAATGTTTGAGTGGTATTTGGATAGAGTTTAAAAGGAAACAAGTAAAATTCTAAAATGATTGATATTAGATATAGAGGAGGTGAATTCATATAAGAGGAGTTCAATATATTTAGTAATGACAAAGGAATAAAAAGATAAATGTTTGCACCAAGGACTCCACCACAAAATGGGATAGTTGAAAAAGAAATAGATCAATCATGGACTGCATAAGAACATTGATGATGAAAAAATAATGTTTCACAAAATTATTGGAGAGAAATTGTAAGTACTACTATTTATACACTTAACTAAGTTCAAGTCAATACAAGTACAAACAAAACCCATTTTGAATTGTGGTATGGCTATGCACCTAATGCAAAATATGCAAAGTATTTGAAAGCAAGTGTTATAGATTGAAAGATTCAAGGAATGGAAAATTTTATGCAAAGAGCGATGAAGGTATATTCTTAGGATATTCCACTAAAAGAAGAGATTACAAGTGTTTGAACACTAACACTAAAAAAATTGTGGAAAGTGAAAATGTTAGAGTTGATGAATTTGCAATAAAGAATGAAGAAGAATATAAGAAGGAACCTGAATATTATAAAAACTTTGTATTCATCTATGAAGAGAACTAAGTAATTTACCTAAACAAGAGAAAGATACTATTGAGCATCAGAAGACATGCCTCTCTATCAAATTATAGAAAAGAAGCTCTGTAGAGAATCAAGGTGTAGAGGTTGAGTCACAAATAGAGGGGGCTAGACACTAGATAGAGGAAGCCTACCATAGCAAATACATGAAAAATATGAGAAAGTTAGACCAACTGGTAAAAAAAAAAAAAAAAAAGGAGAAGAAGATTTGAACCTATTTTAGCAAAATATATGAGAAGATACCACACACCTGATCAAATTATTGGAGACAAAGGTTTAGGAGTTGTGAAAAGAAACAAGTTGAAGAATGATGCATATTTACTATGTAAGTTTGACCCAAAAATAATTAAAGATGCATTGAAGAAATAAGATTGGATTAGATAAATGAATGTGGAGATTGATCAAATAGAGAAGACAAAAACATGGAAATTGGTACCATGAATAAAGGAAAAGAGTGTGATTAGAACCAAGTGGGTATTTAGAAATAAGTTGAATGAGAAAGGTGAAGTCATAAGGAAAAAAGAAAGACTAGTTTGCAAGGGGTATGTACAAGATTAATGAATTGACTATGAAGAGACATTTGCTCCAATTGCAAGGTTTCAAGGAATAAGAACATTATTTGCTATGTTTCTTACAAAGGATTCAAGGTGTATCAAATGGATTTCAAATTTGCATTTTTGAATGGAATATTGGAAGAGTAAGTCTATATTGAACAACCTAAAGGATTTTTTGAACCTAACAAGAAGAACATGGTATGTAAGTTGCACAATGCATTGTATAGTTTGAAACAATCCTAGGGCATGGTATGAAAGGCTACATGCATACTTGATGAGAATTGGTTTTTCAAGAACTAATGATAATAGAAATGTGTACTTGAAAAGTGAATATGAGGATAAGATATTGTTAGCTTAAATATTTATTAATGATATCATATTTGGAGGACATGATTTAATGTGCAAATCATTTTCTAATGAGATGAAGAAAGAATTTGAGATGTTAATGTTTCGAGAGATAAAAAAATTGTTGGTTTGCATGTCTATTAAATTAAAGGAGGTAAATACATTACACAATCAAAATATATGAAGGAAATATTGAAAACCTTTGGAATGGAAGATTCAAGACTAGTTGGAACACCTATGGCTACTGGACATAAACTTTCAAAGAAGGGAGATTCTACTAAAGTAAATTAAAGGAGGTAAATACATTACACAATCAAAATATATGAAGGAAATATTGAAAACCTTTGGAATGGAAGATTCAAGACTAGTTGGAACACCTATGGCTACTAGATATAAACTTTCAAAAAAGGGAGATTCTGCTAAAGTAAATTAGATATTGTACATGTAAATGATTGGAAAATTATAAAATGTTGTCCATAGAAGACCTGACATTGCATTGGTTGTTGGAACTGTTGGAAGATTTTTTGCTAATCCTAAGGAGAATCACCCGATGGATGTAAAAATGATATTGATATATCTAAAAGGATTAGAATACTATGGTTCAAGGTATAATTAGAATGGAGAGTTTGAGCTGAAAGTTTACACAAATGTTGATTGGGTTGGAACTAATGATGATAGAAAGAGTACAAGTAGAGGAGCTTTCCTTCTATGAAAGAAACTAATTTCAGAAAGAAATTGATTCATGGACAAGTAAGAAGCAAAATATTATTTCACAATCCACAAAAAAAAAATTGAATATGTTGTAGCAATAGTTAATTGCTCAAATGTAGTGTTGATCAAGCAATTATTGGAAGGTACAAAGAAAAAGTTTACATAAACTATGGTGATATATTGTGATAACACACATTCTATAAACATATCTAAGAATCATGTGATGCACACAAAGACCAAGCACATTTCAATAAAGTATCATTACTCAAGGGAATTAGTGCAAGTTAAAGAAGTAAGACCAGAATATGTGAATACAAAGGAAAAAATAGCTGATATATTCACTAAGGCATTACCCAAGGATTCATTTGTGTATTAAGAGGTAAGTTAGGGTGATTATCCTATCTAAATAAAAATAAGAAGGGATGCATCATTGCATCAATTGTTATGATTAGGATATCTTACATATTGATGTAGAAGGTCACACTTTAGGAGTTGCTTAAAGCTGTGAAAAGAAGGATAGTACTATGAGTAGATAAATCTACAAGAAGGCACACGGTGATACATTCAAGGATAAATATGAAAGAGGGAGATGTGTACATGATGTCTTTGGCATTTTTGTCAAAGAGGGAGATGAATGTCAAGTTATCATCCAATATCTAAATATCATGAAAGATATGTCAAAGAGGAAGCCAATACAACTAGTATTATAATGAAGGATCTCAATTGGTATCATAGAGGGAGAATATCAAAGGTTGCATGGATGAGAATAAGAATCAAAATGAGGATATTAATAAAGATATGATACAAGACACAGAGGGAGCTGACAATTAAAATCCAGAGAACACTTTTTCTAGTGCATGGTTAGTAAAGGTGTTGTCACCAATGCCAAAGTGGGAGATTTTTAGAACCAAAATTGGAATAATTGTTATCTTTACATTGATATCAAAATTTAATGGTAAGACATTTTATAACAATGTAGAGTGCCATATAATTTGATTGATGAAGAAGATTTGAAAGAGAGTTAACAAGATGAACTAGTAAAGTGGTTGAGTAAAGAGAAGCAAGTATGATGGAACTATAAAGGGCACTTCATCAGTTAGTATTTGACAAGATAATATGTTGTTTGATCATTGTATTAAGTATAGAAGAAATATGAGTTGAAGTATGAAAGATATGATTGATAGAAGTTAAGAAGTTGAGTAATACACATGAGTTTGATCAAGTAGCAGGTTAATAGGTCAATGAAGAAGTTAAGCATTACAGAGTAGAAGGTTAAGGAACTTAAGTATTAGTCAACTGATGGTAATAACTGAGCACAGTGATGGTTGAGAAATCCAGTGTAAATCAAGTGAGATAGATTAGTAGTAACAAAGCTACCTAGTGATGTGGTGTAGGGAACCTCCTCTTTTTTATGGTTTGCTATATAATACCTATAGTACTTGCACCGAAAAAGGATGGGAAATGGAGGATGTGTATAGACTCCAGGGCTATAAACAAAATCACAATCAAATATAGCTTCCCAATTCCTCGAATAGAAGATTTAATGGACAATTTAGGAGGTTCTTGTTATTTTTCCAAGGTGGATTTGAAGTCAATATATCATCAATTAAGAGTAAGGCCTAGTGATGAGTGGAAAATAGCCAAATGAAGGGTTTTATGAGTGGCTTTTTATGCCCTTTGGCCTAAAAAATGCACCTAGCACCTTCATGAGGCTCATGAATGAAGCACTAGCAGATTTCATTGGTAAGTTTATAATTTTTTATCTTGATGACATCTTGATATTTAATAGGTGCAAGGAGGAGCACATGAAAAGCATTTGGAGATGATCTTGAGGAGGCTACATCAAGAGAAGCTAATGATCAATCAAGAAAAGTGTGAGTTTATGAAAATTATATTAGTTTATATTGGGTTCGTGGTTGCTAATGGATGCATAAAGATGGACCCTGATAAAGTTAAGTCAATCTTGGAATGGCCTACACCTAGGTCCATAGGGGATGTTAAGAGTTTCCATGGTTTGGCCTCCTATTATAGGAAATTTTTAAGGAACTCTAGTCATGTATGTGCCCCTATCCTCAACACCATAAAAGGTGGAGTCAAATGACAATTTAAATGGATAGTAATAGTACACCAAGGATTTGAAAAGTTGAATAAGTGAATTCAAGAGCTACCTACTCTTAGGTTTCCTAATTTCAATCAACTATTTGTGGTGGAGTGCGATGCTAGTAAGTTGGCCATTCAAGCAGTATGAAGCCAAGAGGGACACCCTATGGCTTTCTTCTCAGAGAAGTTGAATGAGGCTAAGAAAAGGTATTTTGCTTATGACTTGGAGTTATATGCTATGGTAAAAGCTCTTTAAAAATGGAGACATTACCTCTTACCTAGAGAATTTGCAATCTACACTAACAATCATGCACTAAGTTTCTCGAATGGGCAAGAAAAATTGAATCAAAGGCAGTTAAAGTGGATAGAATCTTTGCAAGATTATACACTTTTTATCAAGCATAAGAAAAGAGTTAGTGACAAGGGAGCAAATTCTCTTAGCACAAGAGTTTTATCCATATAAGAAATACATCTACAAAGTATAGGGATGGATGATTTTAAGGATCTCTACAAGGAGGAAAAAGATTTTAGGGAAGCCTATGAGGCATTTATACAATTTCAACAGGGATTCAAGGTAGATTTCAGTGATTTTGTGTAGTAGGAAGGCTTAATGTTTAAGGGACACCTTATGTGCATACCCCAATTCTCAATGAGGGAGAATATTGTGAAGGAGAAACACCAAGGCAATTTGGGAGGTCACTTTGGAGTAGATAAAACTCTAGAACAAGTACATAGGCATTACTTTTGGCCTAAGATGCAGTCTAATATAAGGAATTTTGTGCAACAATGCCAAATTTTTTAAAGGGAAAAAGGACAAAACAACAACAGTGGGTTGTATCAACCACTTGCCATACCCCAATGGCCTTGGGAGTGCCTTGGTATGGATTTTGTATTGGGGTTGCCAAAGACAGAAAGGGGTCATGACAATGTCTTTGTGTTACTAGACCATTTTAGCAAAATGGCACACTTCATTCCATGTAAGAAAACTAATGATGGTTCTCAAATTGTAGGGCTGTTCTTTAAGGACATTGTGAGGATTCATGGATTACCACTAAATACAAGGATAGCAAGTTTGTAGATCACTTTTGGAGGACCTTATGGAAGAGACTTGGCACAAACTTATCTTTCTCTTCATCCTACCACCCACAATTACATGGTCAAATAGAGGTGGTGAATAGGTCACTTGGAAGTTTTCTAAGATGCTTAACAAAGAAGCATGGCTAGTCATAGGATCATATCATAGAGCAAGCTGAGTTTCCCTATAATGACTCCATCAATAGGAGCACTAGAAAAATCCCTTTTGAAATAGCATATGGAGCTCATCCTAGAGGGATCCTAGGGGTAAAAGATCTTAGCTTATTAGAAAAAAAAGAGTGCACAAGGGGATTCATTTGGAGAACAAATAAAGGAGCTTCATGATCAAGTCACCAAAACTTTGCAAAAGCAAGTGGAGAAGTATAAGTCCAAAGATGATCAAACAAGAAGAGATTTGCATTTCAAGGTAGGGGATCTAGTACTAGCTTACCTTAAGAAGGAGAGACTACCCAAGGGTCAGCCAACTAAGCTACTCATGAATAAGATAGGTCCATTGAGGATTTTGCATAAGTATGGCAAAAATGTCTATGAGGTGGAGTTATCTCCTAATTTGAGGATTTCACCAATTTTCAATGTTTGTGATCTATATCCCTACAAGGGACCACCCTTAGACTCAAGTCAATATACTCTTGGAACTTTGGAGGATGTTGCTTGGGTGAAAGACTTGCCTAACCCAACACCTATGAAGTTGGAAAAAATGCTAGATTCTAAAGTCCTCAAGAAGACAAGGAAGGGTAACTACAAGGAGTACCTTATCAAGTGGTAGGGACTACCTGAAGGTGAAGCTACTTGGATGACAGATGTAGACATTTTGAAACATGGGATCACCATTGAAGACCTCCTAACTCAAGGGACTTGAGTTATTTGTCCTAGGGGAGTATGGTGCAGAGTAGCTTCTCTTTTTATGATTTTGTACATTTTAGGGTTCATTTAGATTTTTTTTGTGTTTGGATAAAATAAAATAGGTTGGATGTAATTTTGGTCAACTACATGGTTGTAACAACCTATTGTGCTCACTAGGTGAAAAGTTGCTATTTTGGTTCAAAATAGTGGAAAGTTTCCATTTTAGTGTAACATGGGTTTGAAGAGTGGTTTGCGACCCTATATACCCTATCTAGGGTCAAGGTGGTCAAACTCACCCATCGAGTTGCCACAATGAGGCCAAATGCTCATATTGCAAAAAGTTGCTAGCAATTTTAAAAAGTTGCTCAAGTAACTTTGACAACCTTTGCAAGAATGGAGAAAGATGTAGTTGGATCAATTATAACCACCCATTCTTGGGAGATAAGTATGGATTTGATGTTTGGAGAAGGTTAATATAATTTTGGATTGCAATAATTATTTTTTGCACTCCTATACGAATGACTATGGTAGCATTTTGTTATAACTGTACTATATTTTTTTTACTGTATGGCTTGTACAGATTGGAAGAGGAGATTGGAGTTCATGGGGATTTAGTTTTTTATAATATCTTTCATCTACAGTACATAGTTGTGTTTGAAGTTTTAGGTGTACAAAGTTAGGCCATTTTGAAGGCCATTGGTCTGCAGTCACCTTGACAGTGTTGTATTAGTAGAAATGGCTCTAACCTAAGAACCCACTAGTGGAATTGACTAATGCCATGGGGGAAGAAGGGTTAGGGTATGTATATATATATATATATATATATATATATATATATATATATATATATATATATATATATATATATATATATATATATATATATATATATATATATATATATATATATATATATATATATATATATATATATATATATATATTTTGCATTTTTTTTTCCAATTGGTTATTTGGTTCAAATGGCAAGCCCTATGGTTGATTGTTGAACACAAGTGAGCTAGGACAGGGATAAAAGTGCTTTGGCACTTGCACCCATAGCTTTATACAAAGTACCAAAGGAAATTTCCAAGTTTCCTAGGTTTTCCTCTAACAATTATCAAAGGTTTAAGGAATTTAAACAATGTTTGGAGCATAGTTTCACAATTGTTCATGCTCACTAGTCCAAAGGCCTAATTAATAGGCTTAAAACTAGGGCCTAGTAGAAACTAGGGTTATGGGTGCAACTACAAGCTAAGATTTTGCATTTGAATATTACTCCCACGTTCCTTGAATATTTTTAAGGAATTTTATTAGGTCATTTGGAGGTTTTGGGAGTTATAGGTCAAAGCAGTGAAACTAGGCCTAATTGGGCTAGGCAACTAGGTCTCCTAGTGAATTTGAGACCAATTGGATTGGTGAAGGGTCTAGAAGTGTGGGTAAGGGTTCAAAGTGACCCTAGATGGACTAAGAAGACTAATAAGTTTCCAATTTAATGTGTGGAAAGATCCTAGGTAGATTTTTGGAATCCTAGGAGGGAAAACTAGCGAAGAAGGCTAGGTTTTTGGGAGGAGAGGTCAATACCAAGGATCTTGGCGATCATAATTAAGAGAATATCCTAACAAGGCTAACCATTGGATGGTTAGAGAAATAAAATAGGAGCATTTGGAGTGAAGAAAACCTAGGATAAATGCCTTTGCATAATGATGATCGAGCTAAAGAACATAGTGATGACCAACTATCATTAAATTAATAGTTTGAGAAAGAATCAAGATTTGAGATTGAAATAGTTGAATTTATAGAATAGTCAATATGTGTTAAAGATAAGGATTAATGAGATGACATATTTCATGTATGAGTGAGGTTTTTTAAGTGATCTAAAGCAAATATTCAATAAAAAGTTTCCAAAAGTTTCAAGGAAAGAGAAGAAAGACAAAAGAAAATCAACAAATTTAATGAATTTGATTAAACCATAAGATTTACAATTATATTTAAGTAGAAAAAGATTAAACCCATCTATTTAAGGATGCATATAAGATGATTTTTTGGTTGGATAGAGAATTTTTTAAGGATAAGTGGAAGAACAAGAGTTGTAGAGGAAAAGTGAGAAGTTGGGGAAAGAGAGATTGCTTGAAGTGTTTCCAAACATATCAGAGATGGAGAAAGTGATAAAGATTAGTCACTGAACAAGGAATGAGCTAAATGGAGATCTAAACTTGATAAGTGAGCTTTATTTTATTAGATCAACCTAGTTGTTACTTTCTAAACATTGTGATGGTAAAATCCTTTAATTAAGATTGACCTAACATTCATGTTGTAAAATAATTTAATCAAGGTTGACCTAACATTCATGTTGTAGATCCTCTAATCAAGGTGACATTCTGATGGGATGTTTTAAAGACATCTAAAAAGGCCACTGGGTAAAAGCACAAACCTATGTCACCCTTTTATAAAGGAAAAAGCTAACAAAAGTATAAGTGTTCATCTTCAATGACATAAAACTAGTAGCATTATTTAGAATTTGATAATGAACTAAACTAATGAAATTTGTAGAAATGGATGAAGTTTTGGATTATAATTTTTAATAATTATTTGGAATAAAAATTGATATATTTTCATAATTTTTAAAGACATTTTTTTGTTGAAATCCGATTGAAAAGATCAATGATGAGAAGATTGTTATGAGGAATATTGTTATATGTTTCAATCATTATTTTGTCACTAATGTCAAACCTGCTAAACCTATTTTTTTTGGTAAGACAATTGCTTATAGATTCAAGTACTATCACTTAGTTGATTGATGAAGAGGATTTGATCAATAGATGTAACAACAACACCTAGAGGAAAGGTTGAGTTATGCTTATGTAATGAAGTACAAGGATCAGTTAAGATAGTGGTAACATGATGTATTGATTATCTACTTATGGTTACAAATTTTGGCTACACTTAGAAAGAAAAGAAGAACAGGTGATACAAAGTTTGTCTACTAAGATTGCCTGAGTGGATAGAAGGAGCCGAGCAAAGTTAGTGCAAGCCAAGAAAAAAATCAGTTAGTGCCAAGTAAAGTTTAGTAGGTGTCGAGCACCAGTAAAATTTACTTGATGATGAGTGATTTTGTAGTGGATGTTGAGTAACCCAGTGTGTGCTAAGCATCAGAAATGATATAGTGCCAAGCTGTTGCATTATTTAAAAGATCATGAATTCAATGAATTTGAGTTGACAAGTTTGTTTTCTTGAGTTTTGTGAACTAAGTGGAAGATAAGGATGATGAGATGGTGGCAAAAAACTCTAGGTAAACTATTTTGAGGCAAATTCAAAGTGGATTTTAGAGGAAGTTTCTAGAATAGACAAGATACAGGGTAGATACATTATATCCTACCTAATCCATCCTAACCCTAATTTGGATGATGGAGAACAAGCCATAAAATATCTTAATTTCCTTTATAAGGAATGTTTGGTCATGAAGAAAATATTGTCATGGGCGAGAACCAAAGGGAGAAGAAGAGATAAGGGTTTTTGCTTCATCAAGTGACCTAGGAGAAGAGTCTACAATGACATGTTAAGCAAGAAGGCTTAAGGAGATGAATCTTGAAGGGTGAATGAGCTATTAGAGTTGTAATGAGTTTAAACTAAGTAGAATGGAGGACTAACACTGAGATCTAAAATCTACAAGTATAATTGTAAGTTTGTATCAGATCAAGCCTTACTATTACTCTCCAGAAATTGTAATCAGTTTAGGTAAATCTTTTGGATTAAGGTTGACTTAACAGTCATTTGTAAATCCTTTAATAGGGTGGAATTCCAAGTGAATGGCCTAAAATCTTCTAACAAGGCTCACTTTTAATAGGGTGATTGAAATCCTTTAACAGGGTCACACTTAACAGTGTGTATTGTAAGCTTTAATAGGGTTGGCCTTTCACAGGGCATCACTTCAGAAGACTAAAAAAGTGGTAGCATGTTACTTGTAGTTTTTTCCAAATTGTGTTTCCACATAAATCATTGTGTTATGTGTGTTGTTGAATCTATTATGTTTCATGCTTTACATTTCTGCAAATTGATTTGACAATAAGCTACAAGTTTTAAGTTATTGCATAATCTTATGGATGCATGCATAATGGTAAATATTTTATGGGTTTACTAAGCTACGAATTTTTTTTTAACTATACATCTAGACCTTGGATAATTGATTCACACCCCCCCCCCCCCCAGTTATTCTAAAGAATTCCAACAATTGGTATTGGAGCCATCTGCTTAAGAGGACTATTTTGAAGGTACTATGAGCACAAAGATCAAGATGTCAAAAAGAGATGTACCCAAGCTCAATAGAGATAACTTTCCTACATGGAAAAGTCTGATGAAGCTACACCATTGGAGAAATTGGAGACATTGTACAAATCTATATCTACATGTTAAGATGTAAAGATGTTATATGTCTTTGGCATTGTTGTCAAAGAGGGAGATAGTACATAAATTGATCAAATGCAAGAGGAACAAGAGGGAGATATCCAAAAGTTGTTGATAGACAAAGAAGCTAGTGTTATGTTGATTAGAAATTGAGATAGAAAGAATAGTACAAGAAAGAGGGAGAAAACCCAATCTACCTAGTAAGAGGGAGATGCAAGTGTAGAAACTCAGAGGAAGTTATAAGTAAGAGTTTTTGTAAACTAATTAGAAGATGGAAGTTGTTGATAGAGGGAGTAATGCTAAAAAAAAAATCTTTTTGGTATTGTCTTACTATTTTAACCCAGTTAGACTGATTGAATAAGATGTTCATCATTTGATTTGTTTTTGGGTTGATCAATTTGGTTTTCCATCAATGCCAAAGAGGGAGATTGTTGAAATCTAATCGAAAAGATCAATGATGAGAATATTGTTATGAGGGAGATTGTTATATGTTCCAATCATTATTTTGTCACTAATGTCAAACATATTAAACTTTTTATTTATTGGTAAGATAATTGCTTATAGATTCAAGTACTATCACTTAATTGATTGATGAAGAGGATTTGGTCAATAGATGTAACAACAACACCTAGAGGAAAGGTTGAGTTATGCTTATGTAATGAAGTACAAGGATCAGTTGAGATAGTGGTAACATGATGTATTGATTATCTACTTATGGTTACAAATGTTTTCTACATTTAGAAAGAAAAGAAGAACATGTGATACAAAGTTTGTCTACTAAGCTTGCTCGAGTGGATAGAAGGAGCTGAGAAAAGTTAGTGCAAACCAAGTAGAAAATTAGTTAGTGTCTAGTAAGTTTAGTAGGTGTCAAGCACCAATAAACTTTAGTTGATGCTAAGTGATTTTGTAGTGGATGTTGAGTAACCTAGTGTGTGCTAAGCATTAGAAATGAGATAGTGCCGAGTGTTGTGTTGGCTTCTGATTTAATAGTATTTTAATAACTAAGTATACAGGGTAAGATTGCATCTACAGGCAGCTATCCCTAATAATGGACACAATTCACCAAGAACCTGGGCCAACTATAAGGCTACACTCCTTCTTCACTTTAGGCTCTACAAAACCTAGGCGGGTGAACCTCTTAGGATCCAATTATGTGACTAGTGCAATGAACATAATTAGAATCTAGAATTATAGATAAAAACCCATAAATCTTCTATACTTAACCAGTACTTCATAAGCATGAAATAGCTAAGAACATAACTCATGAAAATGGCAAGCTAAGTGCGGGTTAAACTTTGAATAACTTTAAACATGAAAGGGGAAATGTTTGATTAATGATGTTGATTCAACACAACCTCAAATATGCAGTAGTATAACAATTGATCCTATAACTGATTAGTGCCTAATCCATTGGGAAATTCCATGAATTCAAATCACACATCTGTGATAGCAGGACATATTTCGTATACCTAGACATTAGATCTATCTAATCACCTTGTGATTCAAACATTGGTGTTCATCCAGATCTCATTCTCATGAAATATCCTTCTCAACATAACCAGCAACCCTGTCAAACACATCAAGCATTTACTTGGCACTTTGTTCCAACAGAAAAATGCATCAGACATACAACCTGAAGGGGATGCAAATGGATCTTAGCTCTTTGTTCCAAGACCACATAAGACTATAGATTACTGAAATAGGAGACAAGAACCAGAATGAAGCTAATAAAATTATTGCATATATGTATTCATTTCCTTGAAAGAATACAATCAAATGCATGAAATTAAAAACATGAAATAACCTAATAGATCTTAACTATTTGTATTATCTCTACAACTGTTGTTCACATGAGAGAATTATGCTGAAAGAATGGTGTCTCAGTATTGGAAATACATCAAGACTGGAACCAAAACTTGGTATCACAATACTATGCCAATTTTCTCCAAAGAACTGGAACCAATTGGTTTCTCAGTGACAAAAATTAGAACCTCTACAATGAGAAAGAATGAGAAAGATATAGGAAGAAGGAATTCTCAGATCTATTCTGAAGACAACATGTGTCCCCTTGAAATTCCCTCTCTTTTCCATGAAAAGATTCTCTCTTCAACTGGTGAATCAAAATCTTTTATCATTTTACCTCTCAAAGACATCAAATATCTCAAAACTTGATGAGAATTGTAACTAATTTTGATATCAAAGTAAACTCATAGTAGAAGTGAAAATCAGTTCAATATAACCTCCAAAATGCAAGAAAAATTGTTTAAAGTTGATTTTCTCCACATTCAGATTCCAACAAGCCTTTAAAACTACCCTTTAACAAACTCTAATGCTCAATGATCAAATCTACTCATTCCATTGAGAAGGCCCTAGGAATCAAAAAATGGCTTATAACACAAACTAGTGAAGACCTGTGCATAAACAAACTTCAAATTTGGAAAATTCAGATTGTTATGGTTCTGGTGGTATATTGGAGCACCCATTTTGCTTAAAATTTGCTCCAGTTATGCCCATTTGAAAATTGGGCTTCCATTCATGACAGAGTCAATAAAAGATTAATTTGAAAAAAATTCAAAATTCTATAGTCAAAACTATAGCAAATTACAATTTTAAATCAAAATTTTCAAATTTGGTTTTCATATGTTTGCACGTGAGTTTATAAAAATCAATTTTGGGATTGTGATTTTTTCATCATTTTCTAGCTGGGTCAAAATTGTTTTGACCATCCCTACCACGTGTCAATACATGATTGGTTTGAAGTTGCACAGTCATTAGACCTTGTTACCTAGGTGCCACATGTCATCACTACTTTAATTCTTGCTATGTCACCATGTTATCATGTGAGCAACTTCTCCTTGGTGAGATAGTGATGGTTGCATGATTTACCATGTGGCATGATCTCAACACTCAGGTTCCATGTCATCGTTCATCATCCTGCTGGCTACCACTTGGCACTACCTGATTCATTGCTCTGTACTAGAAGCGGGACCCATGTTGATATCTAACTTGGCTGAATTTTTGGAGTTTTTTCGGTGACTCACTATGTCGCTAGCCAGAAATCCTTGGATTTTTTAGCTAGCAAGGTAGTGATCACCGGATTCGGGACTTTTTCGGTGACCTGCAACATTGATGATGTCATCATTTTTAATGTGCAAGTTCATTCAAAGTTATTCTTCATTTGGCTGACCACAGGCCCACCTGTGCCAAGTGGCTTCCAAAAGCCTTCTTCCTTTGAGACATAATGTGTTGGCAAAGATTTGTATTTAAAATGTTGAAAATCCTATCCCCAAGCCAATATGGGACTAAATTTTTTCATGGTTTTCCCTATTAGGCTGCGACTTCAAATGATGTAATCTCTCCTTTTTTAGGTGTGGACAGCTTTATCCTTTTATTTGACTGGCTTGCTTTAGACGGTAGTCTCCTTTTAATAAGGCATGATTTCTCAAACATGGTGGCTTGCTTGTTGTATGGGCATCTTCTTCCTACATATGGATTCCAAGTAGTGGCCTTTAGGTCTGTGAATTCCTATTTTAATGTGTATGTGGAGTTCTTTTCATGCTACCACGACTTTGCTCTTTGGTCAGCTCCTTTTAAGGCATGATATGCATCCTCTTGTGCTACGAGTTTGACCATGCTCTCCCATTGCCTTCTTAATGTCGCAGCTCTGGCCTAGAGTGACTTCCTTTCTTTTTATATGCATAGATTCTTCTTACTATGGCATCTTCTTAAAAAACCACAGGTTCCTTTTGGTATTTAGCCGGCTCCCCTGTTCTTTTATAAGTTGTGGGGTTCTCTTTTGTTCATTTTTTCTATAAAATGCCCCTCATCCTTCTTGGACATAGCTATAGGATCTTTCTTTGGGCAGGTTACATTAGATCTTTTAGCTTTGATTAGTGTAGACTTGTGTTCCAATTGATCACCTTTAGCCTTTACATGTTCTGAAGCCTTAATGATTTTAGCTGGAGATGAATGACTTCCACGACATTGCCCTAAAACTTTTTTCTTTAGAGAAGCTTGCACTAGACTATCATGCTGCTTTGAATCATCAGTTTTGTGAGAGAAAATGGTTGCTTTTCCTACCCCCTTGGTAGATATTACATGCTCATGATTACCTGTTCTCTTATAACTCACATGCATGTAGGACTTCAAATCTATATTGATTGCACTATCCAGATTTGATTTTTCTGGGTAAGCATGGCCTTTAGGAACCTTAAGGCCTATATGCTTGTTAGGAAGCATTGACACAAACTTTGTATCTTGCTTGGGTTCAACACTTTTCTAAGACATAATAACAGATACCTAGCTCTTGTCAACATTAGCTATTGATTCAACAGTCCTCTTTGTATTGTCAAGCATATGAGACTTACGATTTATATCTGTAGAAATGGCTAAATTTTCATCTCTGTATTTGTGGCATTCTAAAATAAACTTCAAGCCCTCATCTTGCCCACTGAGCACTAGTTTAGGCATTCCATGTTGTTGTGACTCAACAATTCTCTTTGAGCTACCAACCGACTCTTTGCCAAAGTTCACAAGTAAATTTTGATAACTCCATTCATTTAATTTCCTTTGCTCTATATTTATATTTGGATTCACATCTGCATCTATAAATTTCCCATACTTCTCTTTAGAACAATCTAAAGAGTCATTAATTTTTTGGGGTCATCAACTGTTGGTGATTTCCTATTTAGATCTCTAATATTCACCACCATCTCTTCTTCCTACTTTGAAAACATATCCACTTTTTCTTGTTCTTTCAGTTTTGAAATGATATACCTTAATGTATGAAAGTGATAATTGGCAATTGTAACATTTATTGGATCATTCAATGATCTATTAGCCTGATGCAATCAGTCGGACCCCAAAGTGGGTCCAGCTAAAAAATTTTGTTTTCAAACACTTGAACCATCAAATTGATCCACTAGTCACCTTGTACTAATTCAAAACACATTCAACCTTTTGAACAATCATTCAAAACTAATTTTACCATTATTTTGTGAACTATGAATTTCATGTCAAGAGGTCTGTTGACTGGCCTTAAAATTTGATCTAAACACCTGACTGGGCTTTGAAACTTGATCCACTAATTCTTTGTTCTACATTCTCGAACCCTGTGAAATCTCATCTCATGAAAAATTTAGAGTCAAAAGATATTCCCTGTCAAATTTGACCCTTTCAAAAATTACCTGCAAGTAAACACGTTAGAAAGCAATAAACTAGGTTCGGATTCGGCTTTGAAAACTAGGCAAACAGATACTTGGGGGCACAAAAATTGGGGCGTTGGTTCAATGTCACAAGATGAATAAGAATCTATGATTTTGGCTCATGAAAAATTACTAGGCGCAAATGGAAGATGGTCAAAGTAGGCTACTTGGAATTTACAGACTGAAACAATGGCAGGAAAGTGATTTTGGCAAACAGAATTGACCTGGAAAAGTGTGCAAATGGATTTGTCAAAATTTGCAAACTGGCACACTCAAAGTATTTTTAGAGGACAACACAGTGGTAAAATCCATTTGATCTCACCTATTACGGATCTAAAGATATAATGTCATGAATAGGGGTACCAACCAATCTGCATATGCTAACACTAGTAAAACTTTAGAAATCTCATTTGGAATCGCGTTTGAAAACTGATCAAAAAGATTTGTCATAAACTAAAACTTGAAACATAATAAGTTTCTAATGTCTACAATGCAAAGCAAAAGGAATTTCAACATTTTGGTGAACTGGGTCAAAATTATAGTACGTCAAACAAGGCTTCCCATAATTATGTGCAAAGTGCATCAGCATGAAAACAATAAACTACCAACTTTGAGGGATTCAAAACCTAGCCAAACAGACTCAAAATGACTCAAAGTTTGAAACATAGGTTCTCAAGTATGGACACTAAACACTCCCAAAGAAGAAAATCATGAAACATTTCTAGGTGTGAGATATCTAGATGCGAACACAACCTCTGTTGCTTTTTGACACTTAGGGTAAAATGCAGATTTGGCAATTTCTCAAAATGGGACTTTACAAAATGGCTTGGAATGTCAATTTAACTTCATGAAACACATAAATGCACTGAATGGAAGGTGTTAGAAATATTAAACACCTCATGGGGTCCAAAGGTATAGTCGGGTACATAGGCATTTAAAAGCATTTAAAGGGCTTGAATTTCTCAATGGTACTCAAAATTGACCATGCACTTTTGAGTGCCAACATTCTGCATTATTTAAAAGATCATGAATTCAAAAAATCTAAGATGAAAAGTTTGTTTTCTTTAATTTTGTGAACCAAGTGGAAGATAAGAATAATGAGATGGTGGCACACAACTCTAGGTAAACCAGTGGATTCTAGAGGAAGTTTCTAGAATAGACAAGATATGGGGTAGATACATTGTATCCTACCTAATCCATCTTAACCCTAATTTGGATGATGGAGAGAAAAATATTTTAATTTCCTTTATAAGGAATGTTTGTTCATGAAGCAAAGGTTTTCATGGGTGAGAACCAATGGGACAAGAAGAGATAAGGGGTTTTGCTTCATCAAGTGACCTAGGAGAAGAGTCTACAATGGCATGTTAAGCAAGAAGGCTTAAGGAGATGAATTCTTGAAGGGTGAACAAGCTATCATAGTTGCAAAGAGTTTAAGCCAATTAGAATGGAGGACTAACACTGAGATCTAAAATCTACAAGTATATTTGTAAGTTTGTATCAGATCAAGCCTTACTGTTACTCTCTAGCAATTGTAATTAGTTTAGGTAAATCCCTTAGATAAAGGTGAACTTAACAATCATTTCTAAATCCTTTAACAAGGTGGCATTCAAGTGAATGGCCTAAAGTCCTCTAAAAAGGACCACTTCTAATAGGGTGATTGAAATCCTTTAACAGGGTCACACTTAATAGTGTGTATTGTAACCTTTAATAGGGTTGGCTTTTCACAGGGCATCACTTCAAAAGAGTGAAAAAGTGGTAGCATGTTACTAGTGGTTTTTCCCAAATTGAGTTTCCACATAAATCATTGTGTTATGTGTTGTTGAATCTGTTATGTTTCATGCTTTACATTTCTACAAATTGATTTGACAATAAGCTACAAGTTTTAAGTTATTGCATAATCTTATAGATGCATGCATAATGGTAAATGTTTTATGGGTTCACTAAGCTGTGAAAAGTTTTATTTGTACATTTGGACCTTGGATAATTGGTTCACTCCCTACCCCCTTTAGTTATTCTAAATAATTCCAATAGTTTTTACTTGGTAAAAAACACTGAAAATTAGGGGTCTAGTTCCCACCACAAAACTATATGGAAATAAACTTATTTCCCTTTGATCTTAGATTTTATTATAGATAACATATATATCAAGAACAATCAAAACTAAAAATTGTCTTTAGACCTATATTTTATCTTTTTATAATGATTAAAATTTCAACTCACCTGAAATTGATAGTTTTCATCTCCCATCACATTTTTCAAAATAAATATATTCTAACCAAAAGACAATTATACATTCTTGAAGAGGACTCTCTCCTCTAGAACATCATGTGATTTTAAAACTTTTTTGATATGATTAGATATTTTTTCCTATTTCAAAATTGACATCTTCTCGAGTGTTAAAATATGTACTTGTAGAATTTTTTAATTACAATATACTATATCTAATTAAAACACTATAAACTCTATATGAGATTGTTCTTGACTTATAGCTCTATAAAATGGTTCTTGAATGTTAATTAGTAATTGGATAAAAACTAGTACAAAACATGCATTTAATAGACATTTCCAATTGGAAAAGTGTGAGACCATATATAACTTAGCTAGAATAAACTTGTGTATATAATATTTTTGAATAAAATAAATTGTTAGATAGAAATACTCAAATTTAGTCGTTCTAATAGGTCAACCTGAAAGGTGACACAACTTTGTACTTTTACCTCACTCCTAATAGGGTGATTGAATCCTTTAATAGGATCACATTTTATAGTGTGTTTTGTAACCTTTAACAGGGTCGACTCTTAACCAAGCTCACTTTAGAAGAGTGAAAAAGCAGTAGCATGTTACTTGGTAGTTTTTGCCAAATTGGTTTTCCACATTAAATCTTGGTGTCATATTTGTGTGAATGTTGTTTTCATATGTTATGTTATTTACTATTATATGTTTTTGCAATTTGACTAACTCTAAAGTACAGAGTTAAGTGTTGATATGTAGATTTATGAGTTTGATTAAGTTTTTAAAAGTTGTTAAAAGTTGAATTAGTACATCTAGAATTGAGGATAACTGATTCACTTCCCTTCTTAATTATTCTAATAATTCTAACAAAGATATGCAATTCAATTTCTCATAAAGAAGAGAAAGAGGGAAAACTACATGGGAAAAAAACCCCTCTAAAAAGAGAGATAAGTACAATAAGAGAAGATGAGAGAGAAGAATACCTAATATGATGAAAAACTTCCCCCATAAGAGAGAAGAAGTGGAAGAGAGATCGAATAGCCCCCCCTCGATGTAGAATTTACACCTATGGTAAATGATCCAAGCTTAATGTAAAAATTGTGTCATGAGTGTAGAATGCCATTCCCCCCCTTAGGAAGAAATAATACCAAAGGTGCATTAATGAAGCCTCCCCCATATGTAGGAAGAAACCTCAGAATATATGGAATCTCTAAAACCCTTCTCAACTACCCCCATTTCAATATTGAAAGGTACCTCTTCCAAAAAAAAATTACGATGCCACTCTTCTCAAAAAGACAAGTCAAGATCAATTGAGGATGAATGTTGAACATGTATCAAAGACTCAAGTGTCTCCTATAAAGAGAAAGTGACCTCCTCCAACTGTTGTATCAAATTATCCACCATCATGTCGACCTCAAAAGACTAATCTAGTAGAGAATGAAGATGAAGGTTAGCATGTTCGCTCACAAAAATTGAAGAAGGGTCATCTTGACTAAAGAGAAGACAAGTTTTATGAATAGTGTCTCCCAAATCTACAATGTAGGACTCTAGAAACAAACTTGCAATGTCTTTCAAGTAGTCATCTCATGGAATTGAGTCTAGGAGATAAGGAATATCCTTCTGAATTGAATCACTTGAATCCATAGGTCTGTAAATACAAGTATCATCAGGAACAATATTAGATGACATATCAATAGGAAGAGAAGGAATGTATGGCTCAATAACTTGATCACATTTGAGAATACCCAAGTTCAAGTAAGAAAAGTCCTCCTCAAAATCTAAATCAACACTAGAAGTGTGATCAAAATATACTAAAGAATAATTTTTATCATCATGAGAAAAATCTAAGAAGTAGTACAATCGAGATGTGTGATCAACCACCCCTATAATGATGATCTCTCTAGTCTCTAAGTCTCTAATAAAAATTGAATCAGGTGTGAATTCCACAATCCTCCTTGTATCCCCATGAGTGAGCTAATAGATAGAAATAAGATTATGACTTAGGTAAGGTATGAACAACATATCTTTGAAGTATATGTCTACTTTATCAAAAGTTTCTTTCCTAATCAGATTCATGTAAGTATGATTTCCCATCAAAAAAGGTGGAGTATGTCAAGGATCAAATGATGAAAATATAGACTATGATGATGTCATATGATGTAAATCCATTGAATGTAGAATCCATCTCTTTGAATCATGACTTGAAGTAAAAAATAAGGCTTGACCATTTCCCATGTGATCCTTTCCTTTATCAAGATCTGAATGTCATGAAGAAGGTGAAGAAGTTATTCGTGAAGGTAGACTAATTTGATTCTTCTTAAGAAAATTCTTGAGTTCATATATTTCCTTCTTGTAGCAATGATGTTCTTCATGTCCATTCTTCTTACAATATGTACAAGTTTTCAACTCCTCCTTAGATGATTTCCCCTTATTGTTGGAATTTTTAAGTGGTGACAAGGTTGAGTGTTCTTTCTCTTGGTGTGACTTGTGTTGTCATTTTTTGCTTCTTGTTGGACCCTTTTCCTTGATCCCCTTTACTAGCCACCAATTCTTTAGACTTTTAAGACATGAGAATCCTCATGCTCATAAATTTTGATTTTTCTACCATCAAAATATATGTGAAGGCATAAAATAAAGGCATGTTGTATAAAGAACCTAAGGTCAACTTATAATGAGTTTTGAAGATGGAAACAAAGGTCACATATTCTAGAGGAATTTTTCTCATCAAATTAATGGATCAATTTTTTATCCTCTATGATAATTCATTGATCCTTAACCATTGACCTTAGCTCATGTGCCTTGTTGACATAGTCTTGAATTGTGTCAAAATCCTCAAGACCCAATCTCATGAGATTTTCATCAAGTTCAAATCCCCTAGCTTTGTCTCCTTTTGCATACAAGCTAGAAAAATTATCCCATGCTTCCTTTATAGTTTTACAATTGTCAATATAATGGAAGATAAGATCATTATGTTCATACTTCCTCAAAGCAGCAATAGTAGAATTATTGTTATGATTCCATTCATTTAGTTTATTAGTTTTTGATGTTCCAACCATGGTTCCAAAAATATAATAAATTAAACCTTTTTCTGTCATTTTACTCCATGTAGCATAATCATGTGGAGTTAAAATTGGAAATCTAGGAGAACCCATGATGCAAAATAAAAAGCAAAAGACAAAGAGAAGCACAATATTTCAAGGCACCCCCCAAAATTCCCCCCTCCTCCCCCCCATAAAAAAACAAAAAACAAAAAAACTAGATGATTTGGTACTTTATACTTAATGTGTGTACAATTGTCACTTGTCAAAATGGACTTCTAATTTTGATGATTACATTAGAAAATATGAAGCTAAAGTAGGCTCAATAATATGAGACGCTAGATCTCTCAAGGACTTTAAGTAATTAAAAGTGAAAAAAAAGGCCAAAATTGACCAAATGTTTAAGGTACTACATCCACTTACAAGGACTCCAAACTCATACCATAAATGGAAAGTAGACAAAAATTATGCACTTTATAAAAAAACACCTAAAAATGTGTTCGTATGAGCCCGAACAGAACCTCTAAAGTTTCAAATAATAGGATTGTGAAGGTATGGTCACCAAAACTTGTAAATTTGGTTAAGATGTGTTCAAGAAATATACACAAAAATAAATAAATTTGAGCTTGATTTGGAGTTTGGATTAGTGAGTTACAGCCTCTTGAAGTTTGAAAACTAAATCTAAAATAAATATGGTGAGGGGTGTAATGTCTCTCCTATCTTGGTAAGAAGATACCATTGATACGAGCCTAGATTCAAAATTAGGACAAAGTAAGTATAAATTATATTTAAATTATAATTAAGAAAATATGTTAGGATAAAGTAAATTTTTGTATATGGTCCATGAGTAACATATTTCAAAATATTGATGTATAAGATTCTGCATTCACATGTTTAATGTTTAAATATACAAAATTAACTATTATGAATGACGTGTATGCTAGTTGTGCATAAAATAAGGTCACCATAAAATAAAGTATTATAGTTGTGTTTTTCTCAAAGACAAGCAATGAAGATGAGTATAATCTCCATATTTCTAATATTTTCAATGCACATATGCAAAGTTAATGCTAGTTAAAAATATTTTTTTTATAAATAGTTTCACTATTTAATAGTTTGAGAATCATTGTAGTTGTTGATAAGATAAATGGGAACATTTATTTTTATCTATCTTTGTAGACAAAATTAGTGTTCATTCCATTATTATTTCATTCTCTATTGAAGTTATATTTTAATTATAAGTTCTCAAATATTATAAATTAATAGAAAGTCTTTACTTATTTTTACTATATTATATGAGTTCGTTGATTGTTTTCTTTAATCTAGTATGATATAATTTGGTTGATATGGCTTAAAAGATATGTCTAATAAATTTGCATTATGATCTGCACTCACACTCCAACTCGGTCTGCATTCTAAATGTTGAACAAATCTACCAAGCTTCCCCTATTTTTGCATTGGCACCCAACATTAATATTGGGATTTTTGATCTCCTCTTAATTGCCAGTATTTCTTACATGTTCAAGCCTAACATATGTGCGCAAGGTAGCATATTTTATATTTAAAAATCTATTCATAAAACATACTTTCAAACAAAATATTATAAAATTACTTTTAATGATAAATAATTACTTTAAATATGAAATATTTATTACAAAATACAACCATAATTTTTAATCTTTATTATGATTTTTTATGTTTGATGAACAACTCTATTTAGAAATGAAATAGTTTTTAAAAATACAACTATAACTTTTTAATCTTAATGATTCATTTTTTTTTATCTATAGTGAGGTACTAATTATTTACTTAATTAAACTATTCTAATTTATGAAAAATACAAGCCATTATGTGGAACTTTTTTATTGTACTTATCAGTGAAACTTGTTTACTATACTTATCATTTGAATCAGTTTCATATAGAAGTCAATGATGATTTGTAATGTAAAATCTAAAAAGAATAGAGTAACGTGGACTTTTGTAAATCTTATACATAATTTGTAGTATAATTAGTGGTTCGGTAGTTATGAATTTTTTTTATTGTTATAGGATATTGTATGGGAATCAAGTAAGATTTAATACCCTAATCAATGTAGAAAGAATGGTAGAAGTATAAATAATATTTAATAACAAGGAGTTGTGAAATTTTGATTGCAACATCTATAGTATTTAGTTTCTACATATTAAAAATATAAAATCTAAAATCTAAATTGGAATAGATAGCTAACATAGTTTTAATGTTGTCTAGAATAGATGGGGCAACAACTAATTCTACTAAGAATATTTTTAATCATGTTCTTTGAATGGGCTGTAATGCATTGGTTGAAATTACAAAAGCATCGGATACCATGTTTCTCCTTCTTAGGATGGATCTTATGTTTAGTGCCTCAAAATCCTTCATCAAATCCCAAACTCTTTTGTGGTAAGCAAGTAGTCTCCTATCATTGCAAGAATAGATTGATTTAACCTATCTAATCACCAACTGAGAGTATCCTTCTATTATGAGTTCTTTGACATCCTTCTCTAATACGAAGAGAAGTTTGCGGATCAAAGCTTCATATTCTGCAACATTGTTAGGACATCTAAATTGTAAATGATATGCAACCTAAAAAGACCTACCTTTGGTATTAATTAATTCAATATATGCATTGGATCCTAATTTATATTTAGATCCATCAAACCTGAGTGTCCAAATTGGTTATTCTTTGGGCTTTCTAGAGTTTTGTTTATTGGTATGAAGCTTTTCCTTTACTTGAACTTTAAAGGATTGTCTCTTTGGGATCTATTGCAATCTTTCACATGGTGGACTTGGTGAGTTTTCATTTTTTATCTTTGATATGGGGGTAGTCTATTTCTCTTATTGATCTTGAATTTCCTCAATAAATTATGTGATTTTTTCAATTTGTGGTCGAACCACAACTAAGGTCCAACCTTGGCCTTTTAAAAAATGTCTCCTTCTCAAGACCTTGATCATCCCTGGTGGAGGATTAGCCAAACCCCTACCATTTGGAGAAGTGTCACCATATAACACATTAGAATTCTTATTCATTTATCCCCACAAACTCAAATATGCAAGTAGGACTTGAATTTTCTTTAGGCTTTTCACTTGGATTTTGATCTTTTTTAATTGCATTATCTGAGTCAACACCTGAGCAACTACTTCTTGGTAGTGTGAGCACTCAAATTCTTGTAAGGAAACTTAGCAACAAAGAATATAACCATTTCCACATAACCCATAATAAATCTGAAATAAACACGGAATTAAAATCCACATGCAAGAGAATAGACAACATACCCATAAAATGTGACAAAAAGATATACCCTGGGAAACCCTCATTGAGGGAAAAACCCAGCCTCCAAAAGCATCCATCATCATGTATTATTCAGCAAAAATACCATTGCCATACAACCATGGAAGCCTTCATGGCCATAGCCACAACCGAGCAAACTATGTGAACAAACATGAATCCACACATCCCATGCCATGATTTCAACCTTCACAAATGCTCCCTTGGCTAACCTGTCAAGCCTTGTCCTACTCGAATCTTTCCTTTTGTCTTCTCCTTGTCACTCTTTTTTCTATACAACAACTACCCTTGTGGTTGCTTATATAGTAGCAAGTCCCACAAAACCACCAAGTGGTATTACATAAACCATGTGCTAAAACCATGTGCTACCTAACCCACTGACCCCACATTTAATATTGGGCATTTAATTCTTTTTCCCAATATTAAATAATTACATAAAATATTTTCACAATGTTACAATACAACACATCAAGAATATTCCATGGGAATCTTTACATGTTGCACGTCCATCTAGGAATAACATTACATAATAAAAATAAAATAATAAAATAACAATATTATGCAATGTGTGCAACACCCATTATCTCAACAATCTCCCACTTGTTGTATACATTGCATAGGGTCAATCCGTAGCCACATAAATGAACAAGGGAACAATCCCTCCCAGCACATCCACCATCATGGATCAAAATACACCAAGTGCTCCATCTTGGTACCCGCAACAAAATCAAAGTATCCAACATCTCGAACATGAATGATCTCACCTCCTATTATGCCACTCCTACTGGACATACATAGAAGCCATCCAAAGAGAAAACCACCCAACCTGTCGCATTAGAAGATCATAAAATCCTGTATCAACTAAAATTCCAAGCACAAATACCTAATCCAATGGTAATCACATGTATTCGTAGTTGTCAAAATATCCATAGCTAAAATAGCACCCACAGCAAGTGCCAAACCCATCCAACTATCCATACCTCTAAGGTATAACAAGTGAATCTCATATCACTGACATATCCAATCTGCAACCTGCAATCAGAAGCCTCAAGAGCAATACTTGCCACATATATACCAAGAAGCTCCCACTGCAAAAGATAATGTCAAATCTATAACCAATCCACTCAACACATCTCAAAGAAGTGAATCCATGTAGTATCAAGGACATCCACAATACATAATCCAATATACTGCAAGAATAACTCTCATAACAAGTCTCCAATGCTCTCCCAAGTTCACCACAACCAACAGAGGAAAGAGATAAAGGAATAACCATGTCATCTCTCACATGACATACATGAGCACAAACCAGTGATCACAATCTCTAACCAATCTCAAATCCAATGTAGGCAAAATAGAACATCTAGGAAGATAACCAAGACCAAAGAAACCATGCAAATCATAACCTGTATCATGTCCTTCTACACACACCTCTAGATGTAAACTGTGCAAGTATGATCTCCTCCATAAAATCCCAACAAGAAGCCTCAACAACACCCAAACCATACCATATAACTAATCATGGATGTAAGCCTCTCACAAGAAGATCAAACTCAATAAACCATTCCTAAACCAAGGAATAACCATTCCTAATCCAAGGAAAATGCCCAATATAAAACCATCTCCCAAACTCAACCAACATAACAACATATGAAAATGGAGATAACCAATGCTAAACCATCTCTCAAATGAAGCCTTCAGAACTAACTCATGTACCATAGCTCAAGATCCATATCCATGAAAGACAAGCATAAATATAATGCAACTGAGAGAAACAATGGGCTATACCTCTCAAGTAGCAAACCGCCGAGTAGACCAAGAGTGGGGAATGAGAATGCTCATCAAGATACCCAAGTCTCCAACCAAGACTCATCTAAGATTAATCTCCTCTCAAGTCCATATCAGGTGACTACCCCTTGGACTTCCTATTGAAACTATCAACTATCCCAACAAATACTTCTCTAATCCAAGAGAAATCAGTGTCACCACCGTCTCTAAGTATCCATGAGCACCTGTAACCAATCAATCCATGCCAACTCCAAATGCAACATAGCAATATCATGAAGTATCCAACTTATGATCAGTGAACTCAATACCAAGAAACTAAACCAAGATCAATTTCAAAGTTCCAACCATGGCCTCAGGAACATAAACATGACAATATGATCTTACCATCTCAACTAAAGAGATAACATGCTCCATATGAACACACCATAACATGTCACAACTCTAAATGCGTATCAAGAGTATACCATGACATAATATTAAAACCATCCTCACACCAAGGATAACATGTCAAATAAAAGTATAAACCACACCTTTGCCAAGAACCTTGTGAGTCCTCAAGATGCAACCATCTCCACACACCATGAAGAAAAACCATCTCCACATACCAGGAAGAACCATCTCCATACACCATGAAGATAACCAAGAACTCCATGAGTCCTCAAGATCTAACCATCTTCAAACACCATGAAGATAACAAGTGCACCATGCAAATGTCAAAGACGCTTCTGCAGCAACAAGATCTAAGATAAACCTCCAACGTCTACAAACACTCAATAAATATATCAATGCCAACAACTCCCACTTAACCGTGGTACCAAGTCACCTATGGCATCATAAAATCCATCTCCTACATGAAGATCCAAACCAAACCAGGAACTAATCCTGCACTGTCACCTCATCACTGTCACAAGCTCCCACTAAACCGTGTATCCAAGCTATCCATGACATCATGATGAAAATACCATCCTCTAACCATGAGAATAAACTAAGGCATCAAACCATCAAAGAACTCAAAGTGCACATCATGAGCTCCTCAAAAGAAACCAAATAACCATGATCCTCAACCACGAAGATATACCACCATAACCAAATCAGAAAATCCAAGCTAATGAACATCAAGGATGTACCTTTATAACCAATCATGTCATCCCAAAATCCATGACACCATGATCACATCCATGAACTGAGCATCTGGCTCTCAATATGTCCAACCTGTCAGCATAGTCAACCACAATCCTCTACCATGATTGTACCTGGTAACATCATCTCATCCCTTCTACATGAAGAAAATAGTAAATCATGTGACTTAGGGCATAGACAACCCAAATCCAAGCCACCAATCTGAATATGCATCAATAATGAAAGATCAATGGGCAAAGACAACCCATAACCAAGCTATAAATGCAACCTGTAAGTATAGACCACTTACAACATTGCACAACTTGTAGATCCAACAAGTCATCATACATATCCAGATCTAAACACCGATAACCATATCATCATGAGACCAATCTAAAATATGAACTGAGTATACAATGACATCAAAACTTAAATTTCCAATGCCATAAACTCACAATGTTACCATAGTCAAAATATACCTATAAACTGTTTAGATCAATATATCAACAAATAAATCATGCCAAACCTGCACCAAATCTAAACCAATGTGTAGAGCTCTCCAAGAGCTTTCTGTTGACTACTTGAAGTCCAAAATTTGACTCCGTATGCCCAAGTTATGCCCCAATCTATGCTCAAAATAAATAACATTTGACTTTAGGGCTCTTAAAACCTGACAAAATTTTAAAATAATAGAACCAAACCTACACCATGTTGTAGTGCTCTGAATTAGCTTTCCAACACCTATAAGAACTCTGAAATCTAATATTTTGAGAGAAAGTTATGGTCGTTTTACTAAGACAGTCTTTTTACCATTTTCAGTACGATTTTTCATTTTTTATTTTTTTTTCAGTGACGAAAATTCTGATGGGATTAAATTTGACGGCCATCATGGGATGAAACTAAAAAACTTTTTCATTTTCTTTGAACATGGCCAAACTAGGGCATATTATCTATCAAAATTTATGGAAATGTCGACCCGAATCTAATGGTGAGGTCTATTTTTACCCAGGAGGTCATTTCTACAAGTTACCCCCCAAAACCCTCATTTAAATGAAACATCCAAAAAACTCTTTTGTCCAACAATTTCCCATGCCCAAATCTTTTAACATCCCATCATAACAGCAAATCCAAAACCCTCAGACCTACAATAAACCATTCATATATCTTGCCCTTTCTTTTATCCTCTCATGCATTCCCATGGATTCAATCTAGGGTTATAATAATAAAACCATAGCTCTGATACCACTTGTAAGGAAACTTGGCAACAAAGAATATAACCGTTTCCACATAATCCATAATAAATCTGAAATAAACACGGAATTAAAATCCACATGCAAGAGAATAGACAACATACCCATAAAATGTGACACAAGATATACCCTGGAAAACCCTCATTGAGGGAAAAACCCAACCTCCAAAAGCATCCATCATCATGTATTATTCAGCAAAAATACCATTGCCGTACAACCATGGAAGCCTTCATGGCCATAGCCACAACCGAGCAAACTATGTGAACAAACATGAATCCACACATCCCATGCCATGATTTCAACCTTCACAAATGCTCCCTTGGCTAACCTGTCAAGCCTTGTCCTGCTCGACTCTTGCCTTTTGTCTTCTCCTTGTCACTCTTTTTTCTATACAACAACTACCCTTGTGGCTGCTTATATAGTAGCAAGTCCCACAAAACCACCAAGTGGTATTACATAAACCATGTGCTACCTAACCCACTGACCCCACATTTAATATTGGGCATTTAATTCTTTTCCCCAATATTAAATAATTACATAAAATATTTTCACAATGTTACAATACAACACATCAAGAATATTCCATGGGAATCTTTACATGTTGCACATCTATCTAGGAACAACATTACATAATAAAAATAAAATAATAAAATAACAATATTATGCAATGTGTGCAACACCCATTATCTCAACAATTCTTAATGACTGACTTTGTGTAACTAGCAAAACCATGGAAGTAGCAAAACATTTGGATCTACTTCTTCACCTAAGAATTGTAAATTCTCAACCATAATTTCTATGAATTGATTCATGACCTCTTCTTTTCGAGTATGGATCATGGATTCTTTATTCAGATTGTCTAGTTTCTTGGTTGAAGTTATGTCAAGAGCCACCACCTTGTAAGAGCCTAAATCTGATTGAAAAAATGCTACCTCATTTGGTGCATTGTAGTATGTGATCATTATTTTTAATTTTGATTCAACATCTATCTTGATTTGATTATTCAATCCTTTCCAAGGTAATCATAGTTGAGTAAAATAAGTTGAGAACAATCCTTTCAAGCATTTCATCCATTCCCTACTTAGCAGAAATCCATAAGTCTATGGAATTTTCACCACATGTATGTCTATAATGTCTTGAATTTGGGGGTCCATAGTTAACTGTATTCAAACGTCTTTCAATACCCTGATAACTTTTACTTCTATTTTGTCAAGTTGTATCACTATCCGATTTGAACGCTGAGGAGTAACTCCCAACCTTTGAGCTATTGAAAGTGGCATGATGTTACAAGAAGCTCCTAAATATATAAGACAATTATGTAGATTTCTTTGAAAATTTTTAAGATTGAGCAAGAACAAAGGTACTTCAACCTTGTCTTTATACATGGTTAGCATAGCCTCAAAAGTGTTGACTTGTTGTGATGTTATCTTTTGAGAACATGTACTTACATTAGGTGTTTCCTTTGTATGATCAAGAGTCTTCAACAATGCTTCCCTTTGATTAGGACAATTTTGTAACATACCAAACATGGACATATTGACCTTGGTTCTCTTTAAATCTTCCACTGCACTTTAATTTTTAGTTTTTCATGTAGGATTCCTCATTATTGTAGGTACATTCCCTTGGTTTTGATTTTGTTCTCCAACATAGGGTACTTTGGTAGGCGTTGGATTATGGTTTTCTCTTGGATCTAGAGGTGTTGGTTGCAAGGCAAGAGGAATCCCATCAGTCATGGGTTCTTTACAATTCCACAAATTGTAACTATTTTGATTGTCATTCTGAAAAGATAACATATCCTTTGGTTGAGGATTTTTTTCTTGACTAAATGGAAAAGTAAATTCTCTATCGACCCATTCTTCCATTTTTTGATTTTGTGGAGAATCGTAATATTTTAATAGCATAGTGTTGTACTGCATAGGGCACTCATTAGTGTTGCCTTGTGAATTCTGATTCACTTTTGATTTCCATTGAAATATGAGCTGCCATCATTTGGTACATTTGATTACTATCATATTGATTGATTTCCACAAACTAAGCATTTTTTTTTAATTAGCAAGGATACTTCCATTGTTTGGATGGGTATTCCATTGTTGATTTTGTCTTTGAAAATCCTTTTTACAATCTAGAGGATTGAAATTGTTCCCTGCATTGTTATTTCTATTGAAATTCTTGCTGTAGTTATGGTTGTAATTGTTGTTGTAAGGATCTATATTTTTTCTTTGAAAGTTATTATTCTACCCTTATGACAACCTCAAATAGGTTAACTCATTGGTAATTTGAGACATGGTCTTCTTCATTTGGTCTATCTCAGATGACACATTATTGTCTGCTTCATCAGATGCTACTACCTTTTGCTCAAAGTAAGAAGCTTTTGGAGGTTCATATCCTAGATAAGCTATGGCTAGGATTGGTATAGTTGGTGCCTATTGCAGTGGAATTGGATTCATTAGAATGAATTAATTAGGCATCACCGGTGCTCCAATAGGATATGTTAGCACTATTGCAATAGCTTGAGCTAGGACCATCAATCCTCCTCCATTGGGATTGGCTTTCTTGGTAAAGGTTATTGATTCTGAGAATAATTTGTCCAATGTATCAATGTTTGCAGTAGGAAGTATTTTTAGAAAAATAGTAGTGAGATGGTCCATGGCATTAAGATAAATCTAGATTGCTACTTCAACCAGTATGGTGTAGGGTGTTTCCAAATTGTAGTAGGTCATATGAAAGTGATGATTGAAATGTGAAATAGTTTCTGCAAGATCCCTCTTGATTGATATCAATTGGTGATGTATCATAGTCGGGTTGATGAATGTTTTGAATTGTTCTAAAAACAATTTTTCCAAGACAACCCAATCCTAGATGCATCCTCATGGTAAATTCATGTACTAGTTAAAGGCAACTTCTTCCAATGAATATGGGAATAAATGGAGGACCAAATTATCTTGTTGAATCTTCTTTTGATTCCATATTTCTTTGAAGACTTTAATATGATCCTCAGTTGTTCATGTTTCTCCATAAATGAACCTAAGGAAACATTTCTCAAGATTCTTAGGAAGGTCATTAACTGCACCTTGCAAATTGATTGGTGAATCTGTTGCATTTTTAAAGAAGGCCATAGGTGGAGGATTTGGTGGAATGATGGGTGGGGGTAGGTTTGGAGGTGGAACTAGAGATGATGAAATTTGGAATGGAAATGGTAGAATTCTTGGTAGTCCTTTTTCACTGTGAGGCTTGCAAAAATGACTGAGTTCTAGGAGCTCTTGTCCTCCATTTGAAGATCTTAAAGCTCGCTAAAATGGAAATGGTGGATTAGGATCTTTTAGTTTACATTAATTCTAGAAAATCACACCTCTAAAAAAGTACACTCTTCCAAACTAGCGCACATGTGCACGTTTTGATAGTTCATAGACTTAGAATTTTTTGAATTTATGAAAACTATAGAATTTCCAAATAATAAGTTGTTTTTCTAATCTAAATGGTTTGAGGCCCTCCTATCACCACTTTTGTTGAGTTGTCATTTTTCATGATGTTGACTGGAAGGAATCCTTTTGAATTCCTCTCTTGAAAAGCTAATCGAGGATCAAATCCAAGGTACTAGGTAATCTTGCAACCTACTAAAATTTTCTCAATTGAAGATAAATGTGTATGTTCATGAGGAGGCCTTTACTAGTTTTGAAAAACTTCAGATAAGATGTTTGATCTGTTTCATTTTTAAAAAGTAACCACAAAAGAGATATATTTTTGGTATTTTTTGTTTGAATGCAATTTATTGATGTAACTATATGAATTCCTATTTTAACCAAGTCTTAGAAAAGAAAATAAAAAAGATAATGTGATATGAGATTAAAGAAAATAAATTGAAAGGGAAATTCCTCATGGACACAAACTATGGTAACAACTTGACTACAAATTAAATTGTCAAAAGAAATCAAGTAGGAAACCAATGAAAATAGGAGAAGCAATTCCTTAATTCCACCAAGGCAATCATTGATGGGAACTCAATATAAACCAAAAGATGTTTCACATCCCATCGAATTGAAGGTCATAGAAAGTGCACTCAAACAAGACAAGATGATATGCAAGAACAATAGGTGATCCTTTCTTCAATTCGTTGTCTCAGTAGAAATTGTTAATACTTAGAAAACACCAAAACTAAAAGGTTTCATAATCATAACAATACAATAAAACCATTAGCTCCATTATTATTCATGAACATGCATTCACAAAAATAACATACTCCAAAAAGAATCACTATGCTCAGAATGAGAGCACCAATAGCATATATTATTGCATCAAAATAATGACCTAGAGTACATATTACATCCATGTATTTATAAGGAATAATCTTCTCCCTTTTTGTTAAGAGAGAGAGTTCTTAAAATGAAACTCATGCTAAAACCAAATAAAACAAATCTAATTATATACAAACTAACTCTCTAAATGGTGTCAAGTAGGTCTCCACCCTTGTTTTTATCAATTAATGGGTGCATGAGCCTTTACATGACACAAAAGATTAATAGAATGAGAAGTTAAGAAAAAGGAAGCTACAAGATAATTTATAAGTCTCTAGAAGCTCTAAAAATGAAAGCTCAACCTTCTATAAGATTTTTTGGGAGTTGAATTGCCATAAAAATGTGTTTCTGATGCATGAAAAGCTTTAAATTAAGAACTGACAGTTAACTATTGGTGCACTACTTCTTTTCAAAACTATTGGCATAACTCTATGAAAATCACACCTAGGAACCTTAGTGACAAGTTCCAAAAAATCAAAATTTCTTCCAAGTGTCAAAAGTAAATTTCCAGCATCGGGGTTTTCTTCCCCTTTATACCAAAATGATGTCTAGATGTTTACTTTTGAACTTCTCTATAATCTCTACCACTTGTGTAGCTTCTGAAAAATCCAAAGCCCCATATTTATCTTTCACTAATTGTTGGTAGTTATTGACTTCTATTCATGTTGCAAAAAAATCCTCAAGTTTGGTGTCTAGCTCCAACAATACCTCTACAGTCTTGAATGCTTGTCTTATTTCTTAATCTAATGAAGCATTTTTTAATGTTCCTTAGAATTGTTGGACAAATGACTACACAGTAGTGAGCCTGGTCTTTGACTCATCTTCAAAAATCTCAAAGCAAGCAGCATTGTAGTATCTTTTCACTTCCAAAAATTTCTCTTGAGTTTGATCTTTGACCCTCTAGATCTCTTCTTAATCCAATCACCAAGCTTGTCTATCTCCTTAGTAGTATATACCTCCATCAACATATGATACCTTTGACCTAATATCAATTTCAACTCCTGAGGTCTTTTTCCCAGGTATGTACTTCATCCATTAGTCCCAAATCTTGGCTCACTATGGTACCAACTTTTTGGCACTCAACTAGATGTAGTGCAACAATCAAGTTACCTGTATTATTTGCACACCTTTCTCTTCAAAATTTTCATGCCATTGCTAACATGCTTCCAAATATGGATCTAATTGTGTTGTCCTTATTTCTCTTCTCTCTAATGTTGTCACAAGAGTAATCTCTAGATTTTCTAGGGTGATAGGGACCACAACTTCATTTCAGTAGCCTCTTAGTAGCTCATTTTTCTTCTACAACATTATCAACTTGGACTCATCTTGGTCCATGTTCTTGAACACCTCTTTCATGTTCATAGTGATCATTACTTTTGTTGTGTCTACCATGGGCCTTTCCAACAAGATCTCCTTGATTTGGTAATCTTTAGGAGTCAGTTTTTTGGTGTCAGCATGCAAAGGAGGAATGGATATATATGCAAGAAAGTCCTTATTTTAGTTATTCATGATGAAGGCCAATTTTCACACATCACCTTTAGTTGGCTCGAGCTTCTTAATTTCTTTTACTAATTATCTCATTCCCTCCTTGGTTGTTAGGTCCTACTATTTTTTCTAGAAAAACTTAACCTCCCTCATTAGCCATGTCGATGTGGTGCCCATAGGAGACATGTACTTGACTAAAGAGGTTGTTGCTACTATAGGTTCCTTTCCCTTATTAGTCTTCTCTAGAGTCCTCTCTCATCGAGAAAGATCCTTAGTTCAAGTCTTTATGTCTAGTTGGGATAAGGTCCTGGCCTTTATATCCTAAGGATTTTGTTGAGGTTTTATCCTTAGATACTTCATCAACATGCACTTTCTGGTGCTAAACTTCCTCTCTTTCTTGTTCTTCTTCTTGTGTAGCTTGAGGAAGTGGAGTCACTAAACCTTTATCCAAAATTGCCAAGTCTTGAGATGGTGGTGGTCAGATGTCCAATGGTCCTTGAGGTAGAGGTGGCACTTGATTCCAATCCTCTCCTAAGGGTTCACTCATGGGATTATCTCTTATTTTCTCTCCCACCATCTCATTCCCCATTGGCATAAAGTCAAAATTGGAGAGGTAAAAGATATCAGTTTCTTGACTATCCATATCATCTATCCATTTTTTTATTTGTCCTCTGAAGTTGACATTTGGATAGACTCTCTTAGAGAAAATGAAGGTGTCACTATGGAGCTTCTTCTCCTCTCTTTTTTTGTTTCCCTAGCTAAGCAGAATCTTTGGCTTAAGGGGACAAATTTAATTTTTTCCCCTTCTTCTTCACCCTTTGCTTCCAAGATGGTCTCAGGCACTTCTGGTGATGGAGTGTTTTTCATCTTCAGTCTCCTTCTTTGTATTCTTGCCACAGTTGATTCAAATCTTTCCTTCTTTAGAGCAGAGGGGGAGGCTTCTTCCTCTTGAGTTTCTATTGGTGGTATGCTCTACTCTTTTACCTATTCTTCCTTTGATAGTTTTGGCTATGGAGGTGCTTGTTGCTCTTGATCTAGCTCTTGTACTTTAGGCTCAACTTTAGGCTCAAATTTTTCATGTTGTACCTATTCTTTTGCAAGCACTTTTTCTTGATCTATTTTCTTCCTTTCTTTAGAAGGTACTCTTTCCCTTTTATTTCTCCTTACATCTTTGAAGTACTCAAATTTGTACCCATGTTGGTGTACCATTTCTAGCTTTACTAGAGATTGAGCAGGGAAAATTTGCACTATGATTTTTCAACCTTTTCCTTTGACTGGCCTCGTTATATCCTATAGGGGTATGGTTTAAGGAACTGGATCCATTCTAAATTACTTCTTGATCCATTTCTTAGTAATCTTGACTATGTGCCTAGCGCAATGATTTATATCTACATTCTCATCCCTCCCTATTTCCACATTCATTATTGGTCCGTCATAGATCTTGTCCCTATTCTATAAAGGATCAATGTTATCTTTGATATTATTTTCCACAACCTTAAGAGAGATTTATGTCTTCAACACATGTTCTACTAAATATAATGTCATCCTATAATAGTCCCTCATATGGACATCAAGTCATCTACAAGATTCATCCAATGGCCTCCAATGCATCTTCATGTATAAATTCTTTCCCTACCAGGTGTTGTACCATCCCAATATTATCAAAATATGGGCAAGGGGAGTTGTATTATTCCAAGGGATATTGATCCCACTCAAAATCAAAGGTGTCAATGTTTTTATTTTTCTTCACCTTGAAATCCTTGATTGTGATGGACTACACCCATGTCTTCTTATGTTGTCTTCTCACTCTATCATATGCAGAAGTGAGCTAGTGCACAATCTCTAGAAGAAGTCTATCAAATGAATATCTTGGGAGCTTCTTTGGATACAATAGAGTACTAGCTACCTGAAGATAGGTGAAGGTCTTAAACTGAATTTAGTATACACCAACCTCTATGAGCCTAGTTGTTGCTTCTACTAACATTCTTTTTGCATAGTTCCCCTTAATGAACCCGATGATTGCAACAATGAAGTCGTCATTCACCACTCTGTGTTCCACATTTTGTAGTGGGAGTTTCTTCTTCACCAATTGTGGATATGCCACATAGGGCCAAGCATTTGCATCTTGCATGCTTCCCTTCTTGTAGAGTCCTAGGTAATCTATGGTTCAAGCATAAGTACACCATGTATAATGTCATATAGAAGTGTGGGTCAGCTTTGATGGTTATAAGTTTCTCATCCAAGTTATCACTTAGGATGGTAGCCCAATTAATTAGCATCTTTCCAATTCTAATGGTTTCTATAAAGTGGACCATCTAGGTTTATAGGTGTCCTATTATAGGAAGTCCCATAGCTCTACTTAAAAGCACAATTTCATATCTGATGTCATCCTTCATATACCCCTTAGTCATATCAACTTTACTGACTCTATAGCTAATTGGTGTTTTGTCATTCAGGAAGGAGGATTTAACTATTTCCTTTGTTGCCTTCTCATTTTCCTTGTACCATCTTTCAGCCCCACCATATGAAATCTACAAATATTGATCTTCCCTTGGGAGATGAAACACTTTCTTAATGTCTTGGGGTCGAAGGTCCAAGACTATTTCTCCTATGACGCTCTTAACAACCTTTCCTTCAAATACATAGTGTTCTACAAGAGTCATTATCATTTTTGAGGATTGAACTGATGTTGGGTGAGATGCTACATTCACAAGGCTAGAATGCATGAGTTTTGACACCATTGCAAATCTCTCTTTAGGTTTGTTGCATATTGTGAGGAATGCATTCCAATCTATATGTTTGAGTTTTGTATCTTTAATCTCAGCATGTCCATGTTGAAACCTTGATTTCCTTGGTGCTCCTTGGTACTTGAATGCTACTAGTTTTGGAGTTATCTTTTCTACCATTTAAGAGGATGATGATGCCATCTTATCTAAAGAAGAAAGGAAAACATTAGGTGAAAAGTTAAAACTTGACCTAAGCAAGATTCTAACTCACTCCAAAATAGGTCGATGTCAGTAGAGTACTAGCTACCTGAAGATAGGTGAAGGTCTTAAACTGAATTTAGTATACACCAACCTCTATGAGCCTAGTTGTTGCTTCTACTAACATTCTTTTTGCATAGTTCCCCTTAATGAACCTGATGATTGCAACAATGAAGTCGTCATTCACCACTCTATGTTCCACATTTTGTAGTGGGAGTTTCTTCTTCACCAATTGTGGATATGCCACATAGGGCCAAGCATTTGCATCTTGCATGCTTCCCTTCTTGTAGAGTCCTAGGTAATCTATGGTTCAAGCATAAGTACACCATGTATAATGTCATATAGAAGTGTGGGTCAGCTTTGATGGTTATAAGTTTCTCATCCAAGTTATCACTTAGGATGGTAGCCCAATTAATTAGCATCTTTCCAATTCTAATGGTTTCTATAAAGTGGACCATCTAGGTTTATAGGTGTCCTATTATAGGAAGTCCCATAGCTCTACTTAAAAGCACAATTTCATATCTGATGTCATCCTTCATATACCCCTTAGTCATATCAACTTTACTGACTCTATAGCTAATTGGTGTTTTGTCATTCAGGAAGGAGGATTTAACTATTTCCTTTGTTGCCTTCTCATTTTCCTTGTACCATCTTTCAGCCCCACCATATGAAATCTACAAATATTGATCTTCCCTTGGGAGATGAAACACTTTCTTAATGTCTTGGGGTCGAAGGTCCAAGACTATTTCTCCTATGACGCTCTTAACAACCTTTCCTTCAAATACATAGTGTTCTACAAGAGTCATTATCATTTTTGAGGATTGAACTGATGTTGGGTGAGATGCTACATTCACAAGGCTAGAATGCATGAGTTTTGACACCATTGCAAATCTCTCTTTAGGTTTGTTGCAGATTGTGAGGAATGCATTCCAATCTATATGTTTGAGTTTTGTATCTTTAATCTCAGCATGTCCATGTTGAAACCTTGATTTCCTTGGTGCCCCTTGGTACTTGAATGCTACTAGTTTTGGAGTTATCTTTTCTACCATTTAAGAGGATGATGATGCCATCTTATCTAAAGAAGAAAGGAAAACATTAGGTGAAAAGTTAAAACTTGACCTAAGCAAGATTCTAACTCACTCCAAAATAGGTCGATGTCAATAGAGTACTAGCTACCTGAAGATAGGTGAAGGTCTTAAACTGAATTTAGTATACACCAACCTCTATGAGCCTAGTTGTTGCTTCTACTAACATTCTTTTTGCATAGTTCCCCTTAATGAACCCGATGATTGCAACAATGAAGTCGTCATTCACCACTCTGTGTTCCACATTTTCTAGTGGGAGTTTCTTCTTCACCAATTGTGGATATGCCACATAGGGCCAAGCATTTGCATCTTGCATGCTTCCCTTCTTGTAGAGTCCTAGGTAATCTATGGTTCAAGCATAAGTACACCATGTATAATGTCATATAGAAGTGTGGGTCAGCTTTGATGGTTACAAGTTTCTCATCCAAGTTATCACTTAGGATGGTAGCCCAATTAATTAGCATCTTTCCAATTCTAATGGTTTCTATAAAGTGTACCATCTAGGTTTATAGGTGTCCTATTATAGGAAGTCCCATAGCTCTACTTAAAAGCACAATTTCATATCTGATGTCATCCTTCATATACCCCTTAGTCATATCAACTTTACTGACTCTATAGCTAATTGGTGTTTTGTCATTCAGGAAGGAGGATTTAACTATTTCCTTTGTTGCCTTCTCATTTTCCTTGTACCATCTTTCAGCCCCACCATATGAAATCTACAAATATTGATCTTCCCTTGGGAGATGAAACACTTTCTTAATGTCTTGGGGTCGAAGGTCCAAGACTATTTCTCCTATGACGCTCTTAACAACCTTTCCTTCAAATACATAGTGTTCTACAAGAGTCATTATCATTTTTGAGGATTGAACTGATGTTGGGTGAGATGCTACATTCACAAGGCTAGAATGCATGAGTTTTGACACCATTGCAAATCTCTCTTTAGGTTTGTTGCAGATTGTGAGGAATGCATTCCAATCTATATGTTTGAGTTTTGTATCTTTAATCTCAGCATGTCCATCTTGAAACCTTGATTTCCTTGGTGCCCCTTGGTACTTGAATGCTACTAGTTTTGGAGTTATCTTTTCTACCATTGAAGAGGATGATGGTGCCATCTTATCTAAAGAAGAAAGGAAAACATTAGGTGAAAAGTTAAAACTTGACCTAAGCAAGATTCTAACTCACTCCAAAATAGGTCGATGTCAATCAAAATACCAAAAAAATAGTCACTCCCAAAAAATCCTAGAATGCACTTTAGTGCACCTAGCGCACCCTTACAGTTGTGTAGGTGCACTGCTTTAGCCTTTGAATGGCCTTAAGGTGCAGTTGTGTATGTGCACACCTATGTGAGGTGTGCGCATACGCACTACGTAGTGCAAGGTTTGAGTGGGGAAGTTAAGTTTTTTTCTTTTCAAAAGGATGGAGGTGTGCATATGTGCACCTTCTTTGTGCCTCTTTTGTTTGTTTGTTTCTTTCTTTTTAGTTGCATTTTGATATTGGAAGGTGCACACATATGCACCTTGTAGAGATGTACATGTGTGCACCTTCATTATTATTTAGGAGTTAGGTTTATATATTTTTGTCTCTTTTTTTTAGGTCTTTTAGTTAGGCTTTGGTGTGAGGAGGTGCGCACATACACAGCTTATGGAGATGCGCATGTACACACCTTCATGTTGTTGCTAACCTTTGTTTTTATGTGTACAGGGGAGGCTTGTTGGAGATTGGGAGAGGAGGAGCACACATGGGAGAATTACAGAGGTGCGCTCAAGAGGGGAAGAAACTAACAAGTGAGGAGGGGAAGGGGGTTTGGGATGTTATATAGACCCTATGCCTAGTGCACACCTCCATGGGTGTGCACCCTCAATAGCTACACAATTGTGCATGTGCACATCTCTAGAAGGAGGTGCAGTACGCACTTGCACACTGAGTGCACATGCACAGGTCTGCATGTGTGCACTTAAAGCACTTTAAGGCACAAAACCTCACTTTTTCTTTGTTTTTGATCCTTCAAACCTCCCCAGTTAGATACTGGGTTTGACCTAGACTCCTAAGGGAGTCAAGAAGTCACCAAGACTTCAGACTAGGAGACTGGTAGGAAAAAATTTACTAGGGGGTTCCCATTTCTTGAAGAAATGGGGCATGCATTGTGGGACCACAACATATCTGAACCATGGCCTTCTAAAATGTGAGATAAAGATGCTCTCCAATGGCTAAGCAATGAAACTTCTTTAACTTTGATGCCATGTGAGAATTTTTGTAAGGAAAAGAATGGAAGTGCCAAGATCTAGAAGCTCAATTAATAGCACAAGAGGGACAAATAATATGATCAAATGAATCATTCAATATTGATCAAATAATAATGGGTAATGAATAATCAGATCCAATACATGTAGAAGTTTCTAAATGTATAAGCAATGCAAAATGAGTAGGAATTATGCAATTGATAAGCATAACAACTAAGAACATGCCTATTAAAGGTGGATTATCCTCTATTATGCATAAAATTATGTGCAACAATGAGAGGATAAGAACACAAAGGTGTATCACACAAAGAGAGGTGTGAGATAACATGTGCTCAAATAAAGTGTAAACTCCTATGTGTCTACATGACAACTAATATGAAAATGCATTATCCTAGGTAAACTTAAGTAAGGTCTAATTAGTAATATTTAATTACACCAAAAATATCATGTATAATATCCATGTTGATGATGCACCTAATCCTTTCTTAAATATTGATAAGAACATAAAGGTTAATCAAATGTCTAGAGGATAAGAACACAAATGTATATCACACAAAGAGAGGTGTGAAACAACATGTGCTCAAATAAAGAGCAAACTCATATGTGTCTACATGCTAACTAATATGAAAATGCATTATCCTAAGTAAACTTAAGTAAAGTGTAATTATTAATATTTAATTACACCAAAAATTCTTATGTATACTCTCTATGTTGATGATTCGCCTAATCCTTTCTTAAATGTGAAATATGTTCAACCTTCTTTTGTACAAAAGCCATAGACACCTGAAAACAAAGATGAGCCTACACATAATGAAAATACTTCAGAGTATGATTGGGGTACTATATATTTTAATCATATATTTATTGGAGAATATAAGGTGTCATATTTAAATTTCATGAAAAATAAAATTGACCATGAAAAGAAAACATCTACTCCTCTTTTAGGTGAATTGAAAAATACCTTTGTACCTAATTCTATTGAAGAAATTATAAAGACTATTAAGCTTGATTTTTATGACATACAAAATTATGAAGCACCTTTGACTCCTAAAAATTTGGATTATTATTATGACCTTGAATGAACAAGGTATACAAGTTATGATGGATAGTGGATTTCTTGAATGTACATATGGATTAGGATTGAATCCTTATAAACAACCTTCACTATTCCCTTTGAACATTAATCAATTTGTAGTAGACCTTTAAAATTGATTAACCTGGATATTCTAGATCTTGAAAAATATAATTAAATGGACATTTTTCAAGATGATGACACTCTAGTGGACTTTCTAGGAGTCTATGATAATATTCCTTCTTTTCATCATAAGAAAAGATGACCATATTTCTTATATGTTGATGGCTACTTTAGAGAAAACTTTATTTTTGATAACACATACAATGATAATTTACCAATTGAAGATTCTACAAAAAAAAAATTCTTATAAGAGAGACCCTTGATGTTCAAATGGATTTAGAAGATATTGAACAAGTGATTAAAATTTGTAAATGTTTGACTCAAGAAGAACATGAACAATTTTGTGCTCCCTTGACCAAATTCAAAGATATCTTTGCATGAGCTTATTTTGACATGCTTGACATTGATCCTAAAATTATGAATCATAATATTGTCCTTGCATAAAATGGTAAGCATGTTAAGAAAAATATTCATAAACTGAATTTGAGTATAGCTCTTCTTGTTAAAATGGAGATTGAAAATCTTTTGAATGTTTGTTTTATCCTCTTTATTGATCACTATCCTTGATATTTGTATCATCTTAAATTGGAAGCACCTTAATTTAATGATGGTTTAGCACCCATTAAATGCAATTTCATCATCTCCTTTCATCTCTCTTCCTTTCTTCTCTTTTCTCCTAGGTGGAATTGGGGTAAGACATAATTGATCCTCTTTAAAATTCTTATTTTCATGGCATAAAGATTGAGGTAGGATCTAACCACCCAGGTCTATCCTTTCCTTCATCCAATCACCTAGAACCTTTTATCCACATTTAAATGACTATTTATTGAGTTATGTAATTGATTTTCATGATTTGGGACCTATTTCAGGATCTTGAGGGAATCCCAAAGGTTTTGGACCCTAGTTGGTAGGGATGTAGTGCATCCTATCAATTAGGGATATAGTGTGTCCTTGCTAGGCCAATCACTTGAGCCCTATTTTGGGTTTTCTTTTAAGGTCCCATATGTAGATTGTTCTAGGGTGTTAACTTATAGGTAGTTCAACTTGTGAAAGAAAGTTAATTTTAAGCCCTTTATAAACCCATTTATTTTCTTCATTTCATATACATCAATTTCTATGATCAAGTATGTACTCAAGCTCTCAAGTATTTAAGCATTTAATTCATTAAAGAAATCTCTCCATTGAAGATCAAGGATTCATGCATTTAAGCTATTGAAGGATTTTATGCAAGATCTCTTATAGAATTTTTAAGAGTCAAGATCTCCCTTCATACAATTCAAGATCTTCCTTCAAACAATTCAAGATCCTTTGTTGCATCTTGTACATTTATCCTCTCAAGATCTACATTCATTCCTATGGAAATTTTCAAGCATATACATTCATGAAGGCTTTGGTTTCACTTTGATTTCCTTTCATAAGGCCCTTGAAGTTGTTTCAAGACTATTGCATCTACATAGTTGATTACATTCCAAATTCAAGAGCATATTCATAGATTTGCATTGCTTCATGTTCTATCTATCACTACTACTTGGTAGAATTCTATTTCTATTTCAATTTAAGGTCAATTACTAAATTGGGGTTTGACCAAGATAAACTTGCCACCCCCCCCCCCCCCCCCCAGAACAAAAAAAGAAAAAAAATTAGGGAACGAATTGCAGGTTTGGATACCCTTTTCATCCTTTATTAGAATTATGAATCAGAATACAAATGATCGCATACAACCAAAATAAACTAAAGAGATTTTCTTCCTAATGAACAACCCCACTCATAATTCCCTTGAACAACTCCAAGTATAAAAATATGCCCCTTTGAATTTATCACAAAAAGGGGAATTCCACAACAAGCACTTCATACTATCCATGCCATGGTGTTGGAAACTAGTGAATGCTTATGTTCCATGATGTTTCAAGGATAGAGGGATGATAGTGGATGCATTTTCAACACATTTCCTAAAGAGCCAAAAAAAGGGGACCATAGGGAACAATAACATTTAAATTTTTAAAATACATATGTCTGTGGGTGAAATTTTCAAAATATATAAAGATATTATAAATAGAGGGAAAGATGTGTGTGTGTGTGTGTGTGTGTGTGTGTGTGTGTGTGTGTGTGTGTGTGTGTGTGTGTGTGTGTGTGTGTGTGTGTGTGTGTGTGTGTGTGTGTGTGTCCGTGCATGCGTGTGTGTGTGTGCGCGTGCGCGTGCATGTGTGTGTGTGTGCGTGCGTGCGTGTGTGTGTGAATAACTGATTATTTACATGGAATTACACAAATAAATCATAGATTCATGAGTTTCAACAATACTATAACACAAGTGATTGCGATATTGCTATCAAGATTCAATAGTGTAGTTTTTTACTAAAAAAAAATACAGAGTTGAATCTTGATAACAATATCACAATTTGACATATTGTAGAAAATATTTCATACTTATCAACATAAATGGTAATAGAAACCACAGTTTGCAAGCTCAGACTTTAAGAGTACTTGACAATACCAAAATTTTCAACTTGACAAACACTCTAAAAAAGCCTGGCAAAAACTTAGCAACTTGGAAGGAACTAAAAAATGCAATCTTTTAAAGAAACGTGTTTTATTTATAAAATTTAATTACATAAATTTTGACATCTTGAAAGACAAAATGCATGATTTTATAAAAAAAACATGTGAAAAACACATTTTAGCCAACATGTACCTGCATCATCATTTTTACCCATATTTTTGTGTATAAAATTATGAAAGTTAAACTTGCAAGTACTAGCCCGAGAAAAAAATTAAGAGTACTAGGCAACTCAAGGGGTATGCAGAGAGTTTGTAAACTATGATATAATGAGTATAAATCAGTACAACAATAGGCTTAAACATCAAAATCATCTATCAAAATCAAAATGTCAAACATGTATACAAAAGTCTCAAAATTCAAAATATGTCAAGCTACAGGCACAACCTATGAAACAAAGTCTCATTCTAGCTATCAAATATCGAAAGGCTTAGAATCATTTTGCATCACTATCTTCCTTTGGCAGAAATGGATCATCCAATGACAATTTAAATTTTAAATTCAATGCCCTTAAAATGTGTGTGTGTGTGTGTGGGTGTGTGTCTGTGTAAATTTAAATAATATTACTTGAATCACTTTTTATTCTAATAATTACATATTTAAAAGCTATTAAATTAAATTTATATTCATTATATATTTTAAAAATATGTTTATTAAATAAAGAGCATTGATGTTTTCAAATTAAGTTAGGTTTACATTTTTAATATGTTTATATATTTATGACTCATTATATAAAATTTTAAACATGACTTTTATTTTCCACAGGGACCAACTTGAACCTTGTGGGTCCCCCACATTGTTGATTTGGCAAAAAATTAGAAAAAAAGTGTCCAAATTTAAATTTTAATGAAAAAACTATCATAATATTTCAAAGATTCTTTTTGGTTTTTGGGATGGATTAGGGACATTTTGGGCATTTCCTATGTGTTTCAGGAATGGGTCACGACCTCTAAATGTCAATGGAAATTTCCTATCGTTTCTTGCTTTTTTTTTTTGAGATCAGAGATAATTGGAGGACATTTGGGGTAGAATTGAGTCCCACAAGGACAAGGAACATGTTTCCATTTGTAACATAGGTAAATGCACATAAAAAACTCGTTGGGAGTCCAATGTTTAGAATAGATACAACCAATGTTGCCTCTACTATCTACCTTAAGGTAGTTAGTGTCCAAGGTTTGTTGTTGCTAATAGCTTCTGTACAAAATAGAACTATTGGATTCCAACTTGCTTGAGAATCATCACTTTTTAGATTCAGTTATCACAAACATCACTTTAATATCATTTTTAGTTAGCCTTAATCTTCCTAATCCTCTAAAACATGCGCTCAGCTTGATATCCAATGCCAAATCATATGCATGCACTATGCAACAAAATCTTTTGCAAAATCACAAATTTAAACACATGAAGACCTCAAAATTTAAATCTAGTCTTATTTCATTTTTATTGTACTATCGTTTAAACTGCTCTAGCATATGTTGATGTTCTAATACTAGAAATGAAATTAAATAATAAAACAAAACAATGCACAACAAGACAACAAATTATCTCGAGAAAACCCTCCAACTTGAGGGAGAAAAAACCACTCACTATTATATCACTTAGAAGTATATAGACTTGTTTTAACCCTTCATTTTCTTGACTCTTCAATGTATTGCTCCCTTCAAAGTGAGGAGCCTTTATTTTCTTCAATACAAAATAGGTTATTTACATATTTCAAATTTAGGAAACAAAGATAGCTCCCAAAGCTATAGAATCAACACATTCTACTAGTTGCATCAAGTTAGCTCTAATATTTTATAAACTTTTTTCTAAAAGCACTAATGGATGAACTCTTTGTAGACAATACAAGATCCCAAGACTTCAAAAAGTGAGCAATTGCTAGTTGCTTCCATTATGATGTCAGGTAACAAAGCCTTCCCTCGTGCTATCTTGAGACAAAAACAAAAGACCTGCTTCTCAAGTATCTTCTTGTTGATTAAAAAGTAAATCTACTTAAAATTTCAAACCCCAATTTTGTGTAAAAATTTGGCAAACCCTTGTTGTGACATGATTTTGTAAAAAAATGGCAAAAAGCCTCATTTTATAGAGAACCGTAAAAACGCTCAAGTAATTACACAAAAAATCATATGGTTAAATATCCTACGATTTTTCTCTATAAAACTGCCAAAAATAGAAATTTATGATTTTTTTAGGAAAAAAAAAAATGCTCAATTTTTTTGGGGAAAAACATACAAAACTTAGAAAAAATAATCATTTTTTAGAAATCATGGAATGTTGAGAAACAATCATGATTTTCAAGAAAAACTTGCAAAACCCTACATAGGGAACAAGCTTTGTGGATAGAAAACTCCTAGCTAAATTAACCTTTATGGTATAAAAACTATAGGTGTTGCTTAGAATGATCCATCAAACCTAAAATCATAAAGAGAAATCATGAATAGAGGTGCACAGGGACAAAATTTTGTCATATGTGCAAAAAATATTGTCTTTGTTGTGACTCTCATATAGAAAACATGGATTTGCTAAAAACCTATTTGCTAAAAACCTTCATCGAAGGTGTTCAAAAACCTAGGAATTCCATGGTTACCACAAAAAGAATTTGTATGGTACTTGTAGAGGTTTTGTGGGTCTTGCCAAAAAATTAGTTGTAGCACTTGTAGACGTGAGCAGGAAAAAAAGAATGCTAGAGAAATATTCAAACAAAAAGAAGAAATAAACAATTTTAAAACCCTCTACTCAAATCTACATAAACTTTGATTTTTCAAAAACCCTTTTTCTTGAAATTTTTTTATATTCAAAACTTTGATTTTAATAAAATTTGGTAGGAAATCTTGTAAAATTTCTAGAATCGCTCACGATTTTTTATCAAAAATCTTTTAAAAACTTCTAAAAATAAATTCCAGGCATTGCAACTACAAAAATAAATGTTCGCCAAGAACTTTCCTATGGGTTCGTACAATAATCAACTAATATTCAATATTAAAAAAGGAGAGAAATGCTCTTTAAATAAGAAATTTCAAGAAGATCTTTCCATAATAGAAATGATTCAGAGTTGAAGATAAAATTGAAAGTTACTAAACTAACTAAATGACTAAAAGATTAGAAAGTTACTAAAAACTTATAAAGTTACTAAAAACTAAGTGCTTTAAAAGAAAATTAAATGATCATTTTTCTAAATATTATAATCTAGGTTGTATTGGTATGTGTACCCACACTACTGGGATGCATACTGAAGCATTGAGTACACATAGCCAAAGTTTTGTATACTCAATGGATATAACCATAGCTAAGGACCTTGATTAAGATTTATGATTTTTGTTTCAATTTTGTGTGTGTGTATTAGCTGGTTGTTTATCAAGATTAATTCAATACATAATATGTTTGAAACCTTGATACCATACTGATTAACAATAAACTTTATCATTGCTCTTATTTTGCAAAACTATTGTCATGACTCATATTTTTTAGATTTTCTATAAATACAAAGTTATATTGAAAAAGAATTTGACATACCCAATTTGTTGGCAATTTGGCTAAGGTAGACATTGGATATTGTCATTTATGAAAACATATATTCAGTATGAATAAGGAATACTTTGAAGATTAAGACATATCATTTATACTTGGAAAATTTTCTAAGTATCATATAGATTATCTGACAAAACAAATAGAGTTTTGGTTAGCGAGCTTCACATAAATCGTATTGGCACATGTGTTCTTAAGAAAAGGTAGTATAGACTATGATGATGATGATGTATTCCAGAGCACATGCCAGTACAAATAGTATGGATATAGTTATGAATGAATTACCAGTTATGGTAGTATACAGGTAGAACAGAGCATAATAAATGGGTATTTTGGGTTAAGTAATTATATGCGATTGTAATTGTTATGCTAAAGGTATAAAGGAAATATTGGAAATGAAAATTTAATGTGATAAGTGTGATATAGATGTGATATGTGATATATAAATTATGATGTATGATTAGAGGAATGCAAACTGAGATAAAGTTTTGTACAAAGTAGCAAAGGCAATATCAAATATTGAAGATATCAACAACAATGTGAAAGAGGTTTTTGTATCTACCTCTTTGTATTAAGGAACTTCATTGTATATTGCATGTTTGGGTAGTGAGCTCATCTTGCATGCATTTTGTATTTGTAGATATCAACTCCTAATAGGGTTGAGGCTTCTAACAAGGCCTAAGTCCTCTAACAAGGACTGAGACACTATACAGATGTAATGAACTCCTAACAAGGTCAATATCTTTAACCATATACTTTTGATTAGTGGATCATTTTGTGGGTATCATTCCCTCGATTTTACCTTGTCCAAGACTTCCTTGGTTAACAAAATATGGTATTATGATTTCTCTTATTATATGGTTATGTTTACTATTCAACATAATTAGTTTACTTTCATATGCAAGTAATAAGCTTATTAATAATATTCAATTTTGGGCTAAATTTTGTAAAATATTGATTCACCCCCTCCCTCTTAGTATTTCCTATTGCTAACAATTGGTAGTAGAGAATAGTTACTCAAAAGAGGCTTAATATCTTGAGTAAGATCCTTATGGATATGGAACAATTACATAAGAACCTAGAAGAAGCTCTTGAGAATATTGATATTTTTACTAAAGAAAGAGATAACTTGAAAGAAAGATATGAAGATGCAAAAGACTACATTGGGAAGCTAAAAGACAAGATTGATCATCTCAAGTCCAAAAAGGAGCCTACAGATCAAATTAAGGATAGTGATGAAGTTTTGAGATTGAATAAAGAAAAAGAGATCCTAAAGCATGAACTAAAGATTAATGATCTAAAGTTGAGCTTGGAGAAAGATGATAGTAAAATTGAGTTAGATCTAAAATTTGAGAATGCAAATCTAAGATCCAATTTTATAAAAGTTAAAACTAAACTTGAATCCACCACGTTACAGTATGTAGAACTTGAGAAGTACAATGCTATTGTGAAAGGAGAGCTAACCTAAACTAAGAAACAATTAGATAAGTTGTATTTCTAGTAGTGAGAAGACTAATGAACAAATATATTTTCAAAGACCTTCTTATGATAAAAATGGTCTTGGATATTTTATTGTGAGAAAAATCAACCAAGAAATCTGAAGCTAGAAAAGAACCTATGCAAGAGAAAGAAGATATGCACAAGGTTGAGCCAAATCAATCTGATAATGCACCCAAGGAGATTGAAATAGTTAATCAACCCAAAAAATTGATGAACCTAAGCAATCTAAACAAACTAAGTCACCTAAACAAGTGAGATATGAGTTCAAAGGTAGATGTTATGCACATAATGAAATTTTTCATATGAAAAGGGAATACATAGGTAAGCCATTTAAACATGTTACTAATTTTTATTGTTATAATTGTCATGGTTTTGGTCATTGAGAAGATAATTGTAAGAAACCTAAGTTTGGTAATAATAATAGCAATAGTAGAATTTTTAGAGGTAATAACCCTATAGGAAGAAGATCTGGTGAAGGAAACAATAGAGCAAGGAATAATATTGTGTGTTACAAATGTAACAACTTTGGACACATAGCCAAAAATTATACAGTAGTTGTAAACTAGCATGGACCCAAATTTGGAAACAGTGCTCCATTATGCTAGTTGTGTAACAAATTTTTGCATATAGAAAGATTTTGTAGAATGGATATGAGGAACTTTAATAGGAATCCAAACTTGAGAAGAAATTTGAACAGGAATAAAAGGAGAACAAAGAGCATCAATGACAGTCAGAATGAAAGCCTAAAAGAACGTGTAGAAGAATTCAAAGAGGTATTTTTCAAAGCCAAAGACCCATCCATCTCACATCCAGTGTTAGAAGAATAGTCAATTGAAGCACTTGAAGGAAGATTGAAGTCAACAATAGTATTGTATTCATCTTACTTGAATTAAGTACTTTAGATAAGAAATCGAGCATCTAAAAGGTAAAGATGATCTTAGAGAGTGAGTTAAGGATTGAAAAATTAATATGAGGTACAACATGATATTGTGAAGCCTTCTTTAAGAGTGTATATGATTTGGAGATTGCATGTGAGTGCACAAAAGAAATTAAGTTGCTTAGTAACTAGAAACAACTTTTGGTGATTACGTACTTATGTAATTAATGCAAAAATGAATTGCAATCAATTTAAGGATCAAAATTGATTGATTGAGAACCATTTGAGTGTATAAGACTTAAAGAATTTATTTGGAGATAATTTGAGGAAAAATTGAAAGACTTTTCATATTTAAGCAAAAAGAGCCCTAATTATGCAAAAATCAAGTATTTTCCATAAGTGAAGTTATATCTTGAAATCTTTACCTATGAATTTGAATTTATAATTTGTGGTAAGCATGGATATGAGTTTAATTCATAATTTTCAGGTTGAGGCTAAACCTAAGATAAAGATTAACCCTATCCAACCCTTAGAGAAAGACCCTATGGAAATATTTTCTGTTATTTCAAATAGAGTGTCGTATTTGGAGTGTTGGAAATATATGTGATAGGCTTGGGAGGGTGAATTAGTAACCAATAAAACTTAATCCTTCATTTGTATTTTGATCTAATTACATGCATGAGAAACTAGAAATAATAAAGCATTCATAACACTTTTGGCACACAATTTGGTGACCCAAAAACCTTCCAAATAGAAAGTAAAACTAGGGTGGGGATGATATCCACAAGCTTTAGTAATACAGTATAAATTTGGCCTATTAAGGATTATAATCATCACTTCTAATGATTTTCCCTATTAGGAGCAATAAAGACTACTAGGTCCACCTTGCAAAAGGATTTGCAAACATACAATGAAGTATGCACTTGGTAAAGAGGTTTACATAAGACTGTTAGGTCTACCTTGTGAAAGGATTTGACTAATCCACCTATTTCAGTAACTTGGTTTGTTGAATGAGATTCCTTTGAGTGTAGAAATCACCTTGCTATGATAGATAAATATTTTTTGCTCCTTATACTGATGTAGCCTTTGTAATTCACTCTTCTACTCTTTTCTACTTATTACATTACTTTCATATCTTAATTCACATTGGATGTGATATAAATACATTACATATATATAATCCAAATTAAAAATTACAAAGTTGGCTACAATACAAGTTTACATAAAATACACAAAGTTAGCCCAACTATAGAAACTCGAGTTCTGAAGACTAGCTTGGTGAGGTTTTGATACTTGGTAGACATAGAAGCTCAGTCCATACTGATCACTTCCAAGTAGTCTTGAACTTGGTCTGCATTGGTGACTTGGTGAATACTGTGAAACTTGGCATATAAATTGAATCACTTGATTCACAATGCTTAGCTTGGTCAATGCTATCACTACGAGTTCGATATAGACTAAATCACTTGGTTAACATTGAGTGACTCAATTAACACTAGATTCACATCATAGTAGTTGTGAACTCGATAAGCACTGCACAACTTGGTTTTCACTGATAAACTTAGCATATACTGAGATGCTTGGTTTACACTATTGATTAACAACTTGGTGGAAACTACTCAGCACAAACTAAATACTATCCCTTGGACTCGGTAGCAACTATAGAACTTGATAGAGTCTAAAATGCTTGGTTAACTCTATTAACTATATACTATGCTCAATAGATACTTATAATCTGAATAAGTGTGTCACTAATAAAAAACATGATTGTAATGCCAACAATCTCCCCCTTTGGCATTAGTGACAAAAACACTTATCAATCAAAACTATACAAGAACACCTCAGTAGAGTATGCTATTTTTGAATTTTTCATAATTTCTTTTGTAAGAGATGTATCTTTGAGTATATGTACATGTATTATATATAATGCTCTATCATACAATATAATTTTCTTCCTTTTTTTACATCTAATAGGTATGCATTTTCTCCCCTTTTCTGTACACTTCATCTTTACAATATACATCTTCTCCTCCTTTTTTACACTAATGCCAAAGATGTATGCAATATACTATATAGTAATGCAAAAATGTGACAAGAAATCTGAATGTGCCTTCAAAATTAGTGTCATTGTCTTGTCCCAATTCTCTTGTAACACCTTGTATGTGTGCAGTGTAATCTATACTTCTATTGATAGTTCTATCATGTGGTCTACAATTGAGAAGTTGTTTTCATGGATAAGTGTTTTAGCATGTGCAATGTGTTTCTACAATTGAGAAGTTGTTGTCATGGATGAGTGTTTTAGCATGTGCAATGTGTTTTTACAATGCATCCATGTTTGGGAGAATCATACCCTGGGAGAATCATGCCCTATATATTCTACTTGATAGATAGCAATTTGATGAGCTATTTGTTTCAAAACTTTATTTTCAAACTTCTTCTTATATCTTTCCAACAATTTATCTTGTCCATTCAAATATTAATTGAATTTCTAGACTACCTCTGCTAACAAATTCAAAATTGGCTTAGAAGTATCAACCTCTATGTTTAGTCCCTCAATTAGGATATTCTTTTCATCTTCTATTATTTGAAATTCCTTATTTCTTTTTTCTCTAAGCCTCCTTTTCTTAGCTTTCTTCTAAAGAATTTATCCAAAAATGTGCATCTCATCAGGATTGAGATTGGAGATATCCCAATTTGGAATAACAATCTCCTCATCAAGATCAATGTCTTCTTCCTTTTCTTTTCCTTTACCCAAAAATTTTGTACTCAGTTGAGACTTGGTCTCGACTGTCTTTGCACTTATTAATTATATGCCAGGAATGGAAACAATTGTAGAAATAGTGGGACTAGCTGAAAAAGTAGATACTACACTAATTACCAAAATACCAATTATTGAAATACCTAGTGTTATCAAAACTAATGTAGAGTGAAGTGTTGTCTGCTTAGTAGATGAAGTGCTTGTCACTTCTATCAATGAAGTGTTGAGCTAGATAGGTACAAAAATTGATTGAGTGCTTGCACTTATAGTGTTTAACACAATCAATCCTATAGTAGATTTCTCTGGGCCTGATGTTTTCAATGTTTGGCTCAGAGAGTGAGGAAGTGAGGCTATGACTGCTATAGCAATTTTATCTGGATCAGTCTCCTTAGTTTTATGGACTTCTGGTAAGTCTTCCTCAGTAGTTTCTTGTCCATGTTCCTCTTCCTCATCATCTATGTTATCATATTGAGTAACTTCTTCATCATCAATTTCCTCATCTTTTTCAACATCATCATCATCCTTGTCACTTACACTAACTACAAAATCACTCAACTTGTGAAGAAGATAAATGTTCTTCCATGTGTTTGTAGCATGCTTCACTATATTTTCAATATCATTCAACAATACAAGACAAGTGTTGAATCTCAAGGTAAGCTTTTATTCATTCTTCTTCAAAGATTCTTTTACCTCATCATTCAAACTCGGCATGAGTTACCTCAGGGTCTGCTCATAAATGTCTTTTGCAATTTTCATTGCATTCTCCCATCTTGACTTGATCTTCTTCATTAGAATATTTGGAATTTGCTAAGCAAGTTGGTCTAGAGAATACTTCCATTTACCCATTTTAGATATTACCAAGTCCTCTATTTACTTCTACTCCTCTACAATCCTAGTCTCATATTTTAGTGCTTTGAAGTTTGCTATGCTAGATCCTAACTCTAATTCTTTAATCAAAATTAGTTGGATGCCTCTTAAAGATAACATCTCCTCCTTCTTTGTTAAGTTTCTTCCTAGATGACCTTCTTGTGAACACAGTAGTAGATATCTTGGCAGGCTTGGTTATTATAACCTTACCATTCTTCTTCACTAGCTCTCCATCCTTTGATTTCTCTTCATCTTTTTCTTCTTTATCCTCAATATCATCTCCTTTGCCTTCAGTCAATAGAAGAGTGTTGCTAGTTTTTAGTTTGACAATTCTCTTCTTCCCTTTGTTGACTGCCTGAGGGAGTTTGAATTCCAATTCAATTCTAGCCTTTACTTCATCATAAGTGCCAAAGTATGCAGCTTTAGGGTAAACAAGCTCCTTAATAAGTGCCTCAATAATGTCGTTGGTTTCATCAATGTTAACCTCATATCCTAGAGGTTTGACCCATACAATCCTTAGTCTAATTGCCTAAATATATGCTTTGTCACTATTAACCATGAAACAAACATCATCTTTGTAATCATCAACAAGTTTCTTGGGTATCTTGAATCTATTAGTCATCTTATCTTTGAATGCATCAAAGTAATTATCCATGATACTCACGTAGTTTTCTCCCATTTTAGCTATATATTCATTAATCTGATAAAGAACAGGTACATCCTTCCTCCATACTACTATACCTTTGGATGGGAAAAAAATTTGCACATAGAAAAATAGATAGATTAAAATTGAACCAAAATTACAAGGATTTTTCTTAGAATTTCTTATACTAACCATATTCTTGTTGAACTGGTTCAACATTAACATGGCAAGGTCAAGTGATAGGTTATTCTTGACCACTTTGAGTGCTAAATCCACTGCTTCACATGACATGCTATTAAGTTTTCTCAAATTGTATATCTTGTCTGTGATGATATGTATCTCAAACTTCAATTCCATGTCTGTGACACAATTGATCTTCATTCCCCTTCCATCCCGCTTGGCAAGGGTTTTCTTCTCAAGTTTGACCTGACTTAGGGTTTTGGTCATTTTTTCTTTTGCCAACATAGGAAGACCAGTGATCCTATGGATTATCTTCTTGGTTATCAAGATAGGTTGTTCTATCCACAACTGAACATTGTGCACATGACTAAGAATGAATCTTGTCCATTTGACTTGAAAATCCCATGGCATATGCAAAATGTGAGTTAAACCTTTTGGTTCAAGATGTTGATGTTATGGTTTCAACACACCATTAACACGTAGTTCTTTGAATGATTCATCCATTTCCAATGTTCCAATATCTTGAATAGGACACTTAAAATGTGAATGAATATCATTGATCAATAGTACCTTTGGTGGAATTTGTGATTGAGCTCCACTCAAATCTAGGGTTTCAATGATGGCAGGACTTAGCTTAAAGTATGGTGCCTTTCACTCCATGCCTTGAACTAACATATATGAGCCTTTCTTTGTTTTTTGGCTGGTGGATTCCTTTGTTGCTCAGTAGGATTTGAGTGAACACAAAAATCTTCAATAGTAATTCGCTCAAATCACTTGAATTCTCTAAAGATCATCGTGCATAGATAGCTCTCAAAAATTTGTAGTGAGAAATGACTTCAATTTTGCCCTTTTAATCATTTTTTTTGCCTTAAATACCTACTATGATTGTTCACTCAAATGATAGACTATTATCCACTTTGCTTGCATTGAATGCTCAACAGAGTCATCTATGACTCAGTAACCACACAAAAAATATAGTAGCTCCCAACCTTTCTTAGCAGGATCTTACAACCTAACCTCACTCGGTAAGGTCTACAACTCAACCTAATTTGGTAGTGACTGGCATCTTTTACTCAATGATCCATTTGCATCTTGAATGTTGATATGGATCTTTCATTCTATTGACTAGAACTGAGATGTTTTCTTCAGAATCCTAGTTCTAGTACTCCTTGCAAGAGATCAAGTGGAAATGTTGGAGTCACCCAAATCTTGAGTGACATGTTCATCATTGCTTAGACTTGCATTCTCAAAAGATTGATGAATCCATTGTTGTTTCATCTTCTTTCTAATATTATCAACTTTTCCTTCTTTACATCTTCTATTCTTCCAGTGTTCATACAGTTTTTGGCAAGATGACCAAGTTCTATCAAATGAAACATCTTCTGGTAGTATCTCTTGTCCTCATGTGATGTTTTACACAATTCATTCCAATGTGTCCAAATTCTCATAGTAATGACATATGCACCAAGTATTATAGTCCAAATCAAATATAGCTTTTACAATCTATTTTGCTAGGTTCAATATCTTAGTTTTACATTTTGAAGATTTGTGCCCATGCTTCTTACATTTGTGACATTTACCTTCGAATTTTATTTTCTCTTTGCATTCATTAGCTCTATGTCCATGCTGATTACAATTGTAGTATTTTCCATTGAATTTAGCTTTCCCATTCCTCCAACATTTGTTTGATGTATGACTTATCTTACCATAGTGACTACAAGTAGGTTTTTTATTCTTTTGAGCTCCTTGCTTGGATGATTCACCTTCTTCTATATATCCAATTCTTGTTTTTTCCTTTTGTCTATAATGGATTTGCTCATTCAATTGATTCATGTCTTCTTGAGATTTCATCATCCTCTCATTGGTTTTCTTTTCAGTGTTTAGATCATTTTGCAACCTTTCATTCTCTGATCTTAGATTCATGATTTCTTCATTTTCATTGGTGAGCTAATCAATGAAGTCTATTTGTTGAAGGGATAGATGCTAAATTTCATTTTTCTTTCCTTCTATTTTATTTTTAATCTTGTTTTTCTCTTCCATGACTTCACACAATCTTATTGACTGAATTTCTTTCTCTTTTCTTAGTTTTCTTACTCCTTGAAGATTATTATTCTTTTCCAATAGTTCTTTGATTGCCTCATTAGCTTCATCTAAATTTATTTTTGAATGGATGTCTTAAATTCTTTCTTCAAAGTAGAGTTGGTCATTCATCTATATTGAAGATATTTTCTTCTTTTCAAGGATTGAGAGAGTTGCTCCTTTTCTTTCTTAAGTTGTCCAATAGCCAATTCCAAATCTAGCTTCTCGTTGTCAATAGCCTTGTCAAGTCTGAATACCTCCATAGCCTTTGATCTTTATTCAAGTTGTTAAACTTCTTTCCTAACAACCATAAAGCTTTGATACCAATTGTTGGAAATATATGTGATATGCTAAGTTACTGAGAGGGGAGGGGTGAATCAGTAACCAATAAAATTTAATCCTTAATTAGCAATTAATCCTTCATGTGTATTATGATCTAATTGCATACATGAGAAATTGGAAATAATAAAGCATTCATAACACTTTTGACACACAATTTGGTGACCTAGAAACCTTCCAAATAGAAAATAAAATTGGGTGAGAATGATAACCACAAGCTTTAGTACTGTAGTATAAAGTTGGCCTATTAAGGCTTACAATCATCACTTCTGATGATCTACCCCATTAGGAGCAATAAGGACAGCTAGGTCCACCTTGCAAAATGATTTACAAACACACAATGAAGTATGCACTCAGTAAAGAGGTTTACATAAGATTTTTAGGTCTACCTTGTGAAAGGATTTGACTAATCCATTGGTTAGGATGTTTAGTGCCTCTCATGTTTGCAGTTTGTACCTTTTCTTTTTTTATTCGAAAGATACTTGATACTCTTATTATATGTACTTTGTGACAACCTGAGGGTCAAATGTTATACTTTGATTCAGTACCATAGATGCTTTATTGCTATGTTGTTCAATTTATCATATTTGCATGTTGATGTCATTTTGAGATGATAGTAGATCTATGATGATATCTGATTATCTAATATTTGGTTATATTTTTGTTTATGTGATGTGATGGATTTATGCTATGGTTATTTACTTCATTCTTGTATCTTCATGCTAATGTGAGTGATGTAAATGGATTAATAAGGTATTTAATGCAATTTCTTTTGGCTATGATATTGTTATGTAATTGCACTTGATTGTTTGTTTTAGCATCTCGGAATTATATCCCTGGTAGTGGCACATGGAGTTAGTGATTCAACTATTCATATTTTACCAATGTCACCCCTATATGGTCAACATATCCTTATTTAATTTTTTAGAATTAAAACCTTTTAGTGATTATTAAATCTGAACTCATCTGCATTATGTGATTAGACTAGTGAGTGTGTCTGTGCTTTTAGAGGTTTGCATGGTTGCGAAAGTTGTTTAGTGATTTCTCTGATTTTGGGTTTTTGGGCTTTAAATCTTCTCAAATTTAAGTTTTGGCAGCTTTTTGTTAGTTGAATTCCCATTACGAGGAATAACCTATTTTCATTTGGTCTGATTTGAAGTCTACCTACTCTAACTAGCTATTTTCCTTAATCAACTATTCACTCAAAAAGTGAATAAGTATTGAAAAGGGATTTTATTATTCACTTCTCACTTTTTGAAAATAGAATTTTAGAGCTTTTCTGAAATCCTCTTCCTAAAGGATTGGATTTCTATTTGTTTTGGGAGCTATGAGCATGGGATCATTGCAAGGTTGGTCTTGTTGGATCTGGCTTGAGTAGAGCTTGCTTTGTCATGACTTTCGGTACCGTCGATAGGTGTTTTATTTTATTGTGCAGGTTTCAGTTTCTACCCCTTGTTCTATTAGGTAGGGCCTTCTTGTTTTATTATTTCTACTTCATTTTAGGTCCTATTTTTGGTAGTCATTTGTCTAGAGGCTAAGAACCAGTGTTCCCCTTCGTTTGTATTTTTTGGTTCTACCCAATTGGTCGAGTATGAATATTTTCCTAATTTTTGAGATGGGGGTTTGGGGTTTCACACTGTTATGCTGGCCGGTTTCGCATATGGTGTCCAAACCCAAATATTATTGGATTTTTTAGGGTTTTGTACCCAAAGACCAAATGGGTTTTAATTTCAAAGTTTTTCAATTTTTACCTTGTTTTGCATGTTTCCTTGTTTTCTCAAATTTTCTTGGCACAATGTGTGTCGTGGATCTAGACAATATGTTTAGATGTCAATCTTATCACTATTGCACTTTTATGTTGCATTGGGATGTGTGCCACATTCATCCTCCTAATTCTATTTGGATTGAGTGATATTTTGCATTGTGTTCTCATCTAGTCTTTGTGTTATGATCTTCGTGATGGTGATGTGCCACACACAAGTACGTACACATACATTTATTGAGTGACTTGTGAGTCCTGATATTCTGTGGTACTTCTAGAAATAGCATCATTTGGGTTGGGTTGGGAATTTCCATGCCTAAGTGCACTCATCGTTGGATGAGCATGGGTAGGGTAGGGTAGCATATGGAGGGGGCTTCTATCTTGTAACCCGACAATCATGGCACCATGGGTTGGAAAAGGGAGCTTTAGATAAGTGATAACTAAATAAAACACTAGGTGGTAATAAGAATTAAGATAATGAAAGGTTTTGCATTTGTGTGATGGTTCCAAGGGAGTCCCTTGAGATTGTTGCCACACGTGATCTAAGCATGGGCTTTTGGATGCCAAGTGACTCTCCATGGTGTCAGCCCCTACTTAGTAGCCCATTGAGTGTCTAACCAGGACCTATAGTTTGTGCATTGTCTATGTCTTGGATTTAGTCATCATATTACCTTGCGTGTGTGTTAGCCATGGTCATTGTTCTTAATGTGTGTTTTTGGTTGGATCATTATCTCCATCAGCACAGTGGGAGTGGACCTACGGGTGCCACATGGTTGGGAGGAGTAGCTACCCATACCGCTGCTATGGATCAGTGTACAGAGATGGTTTCTTGTCCTAGCATGATTGTTGTAGCATGTTTTCACTTGGTACTTTGATTTTTGGAGTATGCTTTCTTGTGATTTATGCTTTCATTAGAATGTTGGTATATCATGTTTAGATGATGTTAGTTTTGACATATTTCCTTATTATGTTGATTAGCATATGATAGATAGTGTTACCTACTTTGTAGGATTATCTTATGCTTTACTCCTAGCATGTTAGATTTCTTTATGCTTATTTTGTATTATTTTTTAGTAGTGACATCCTTATATGATAGTATTAATGATATGATCGATAACTTGGGATGTTGTGCCTGGGGGATGGCTAGGGCCCACAATGGTCTTATGATTCTATTATGGTTGGGAGGAACAATGTACTTATTTTGGTTGTATTGTTCATTGCGATGTTATTTCTATTTACTACGATGTTGCTTTAGTACTCTGTGATGTTCCCTTCTATATTTTTCCTTCGTTGTATGATTAGATGGTTAGATGCAGTTTTTGGCTTTCTATCTTTCAGATATTGTTCCAGTGGTCTTACCTCAAAATGTGGATCTAGTACTCCCTAGTGTGGAGAAATTCCATTTATTAGTCTTTGTGCATTTTTACTTCTTGTGTGTTGTCTTGGGATCTTGCATGAAATTGCACTTTCTTGCCCAAGAATGCAAGATGTTGCATGGTTCTCTAGGTTTCTTTGTGTGGCCTTTGGCATCTTCTTGCATGAAACCCAACAGCAGTTGGTTGTTTGGTTAAGTATCTTCTCATGTGGTCTTTCACACATTCTCATGTAGAAGGCATGTCCTCACTTGGTGTATTGCACATCTTTGTGCAAAAACTTGTTGGTCTATGGTCCTCTCGTGGAAACCAATGGGCACCTCCACTAGTTTTTGGGGATCAATTGTTGGTGTTTCTAGTACCCTTTAGGTTGACCTAAATTACCATGCTCTGAAAAACTTTAGATTCTTTCTTTTTTTGTCATTTTTATTTTAGTTTCGTGTTATGCATATGTCAGTTCGGGTAGTGGTGTTTGGAGATTTGTTGGTTGCTAGGATGGTAGTTAAGTCTTTCGTTGTGATTTGTATGATCCGTGTATGATGTTGTCATGTGCACTCATACTTGGTTAAATTTTTTTATCTTGGCTTGTATTTCATCCTTGTTTCAAGGATCTCTGGGTAGGGCATTATAGAATGAAACAATAGATGATCTCTGATCTGCAACTTGGTTTGTTGAATGAGATTTATTTGAGTGTAAAAATTACCTTGTTGTGATAGATAAATCTTTGCTACTCCTTATATTACTATAGCCTTTGTAATTCGCTCTTCTACTCTTTTCTGCTCATTACATTACTCCCATATCTTACTTCACATTGGATGTGATATAAATACATTACATGTATACCAATCCAAATTAAAAATTACAAAGTTGACTACAATAAAAGTTTACATAAAATACACAAAGTCTGCCCAACTGTAGAAACTCAGGTTCTAAAGACTAGCTCAGTGAGGTTCTGATTCTCGATATCCACTATCAATGCTCAACATCATCATGCACCTAGTAGACATAGTAGTCTTGAACTTGGTCTACACTGGTGACTCAGTGAATATTGTGAAACTCGACATATAAATTGAATCACTTGATTCACACTGCTTAGCTTAGTCAATGCTATCACTACAAGCTCGATATAGACTGAATCACTTGGTTAACACTGAGTAGCTCAATTAACAACAGATTTACATCACAGTAGCTATGAACTTGGTAAGCACTACACAACTTAGTTTTCACTAATAGACTTGGCATACACTGAGATGCTCAATTTACACTGTTGATTAACAACTTGGTGGAGACTACTTGGTGCAAACTGAATACTATCCCTTGGACTTGATAGCAACTATAGAACTCGATAGAGTCTGAAATGCTTGGTTAACTTTGTTAACTGTACACTATGTTCAGTAGATACTTACAATCTAAATAAGTGTATACCACTAATAAAAAACATGATTGTAATGTCAACATGGAGAACATAGGAAGTTATTTGGAAAAAAAGTTTAAAAGAGTAAGTGAAGGAATCATGTCAAAGGAATTTTATTATGTGTACAACCAAGACATGGCATTTAAAGTTGGTTATGAACACCTTGAAAAGATCAAAATAATTAATTTTTTATTTTCAGATGACTTTGATAATGAGGATTGGGAAAAAATTATATTGAAAAGGATTCATGATGGGAAACTTTGGTTAGGAGACAATATAATTGATATATTAGCTAACCTAATTTATGAAGTGACTGGCTTGTGCAATCAAGTATCAATTCTAGTCAATGAAAAGAATGTGAAGAGACTTGTGTTAGAAAACACCAAGTCTAAATATAATGGAAGAGGAATTGTGATAATCAAGATAAACTAACATGATGTGAGTTTTATATGCAGGATCATGGCATCTAAGATATTTTCTAGTTCTAGAGACGATGACAATATAGTAGGTTTTATACATAAGGCCTACAACATGCATATAGAAAGAGTAAAGGTAAACATGTGTAAAATCTTGAGAGTGTAGTTGATAGTGAACTTGGAAAGGATAAAGAAAGTAAAGAATAGTCAATTAAGATTTAGATCACTAATCACTTATATGTTTTTTCCATTTGATTAAGATATTTCCATTCCTATCTGTGGCTAAAATAATGAATAATGACAAGTGCATAGTTGAAAAGATAACTAATGTGTATATAAGACATCTAGTTGGTAAGATTAATAGTGGTGCAGATCTTATTGTGAAAACATTGCAAGAAGAAATGAAACAAAGGTACATAATACCACTTTCAGTTGTAAGGAAATTCAAGGATTATATATGTTTTATGGTTTATATTAATTTTACCTACATAGAACTAGTTGAACCAAGAATGACTTATGTTGAATCGCTTGGTTATGAGATTACCAAGGAGAAAGTCAAGGGATATGTGGAAGTGACTCTAAAATCAACAAGAGATGATGAATTCAATAGGTTTGGAACCTATGAGGAAATTATGCAAACAACTACTCAAGCTCAGCTAGAGAAATCTTCAAAGAAGAAAGTAGAGGCTACAATGAGGAAAATCATGGAGGAAGCTAAAATGACCCAGAAGAAGTGGTAGCTATAAGAAAAAAATTATTGGTATGAGGCAGAGTGGTAAAAAAGGAATCATGTATTTGACTCCAATTTCAGCAGCAAGACCGTCGAAAGGTATAATTATTGTAGAACCTCAAGTAACAACATCAGCTATACCCTAGGCTACAATCTCTTAGGTACAATCTACACTTGTATAGCCTATGAAAAGGGAGAAAAGAGAAGAAGAGGCAAGCATAAAAAGAGTCCATACAAAAAACCCTAATAGTACGAGGAGATCATCAAGACTAACAGAAGTGAGACAAGAATTAGTTGAGCTATAACCTAAGAAAAGGACCAGGTAGATGGCTAGTAGGCCAAGAAAAAGAATAAAGACTCTAACAGTTGAATCAGAGGAATTAGAGGAAGAGGGAATAGAGGAAAGAGAGGTAGAGAAACCCAAGGAAAAGGCAAAGTCACTTTCTAGAAGAATTTCATTGAAGCTAAAGATTGAGAACCTAAAATGCATAAATTATTAGCAATGACAATTTTGTATAGTTGAATAAGTTTTATGATCATTATAAAAACATGGACAAATTGCAATTAGAGAATACTATAGTTAGGAATATGATCCTAACAAATAAGAAGTTGGAATATATATAGAAGGATATACCACAAGATCTATATAATAGACCTATTAATAGAAGAAGAAGAATAACAAATAGAGATAAAAGAATCAGAGAAAATATGATCAAATTTTTTTGTGAAGTTAACAGTGATGATGATATGGGGAGAATAGTGAAAGGTATTAAGCCCTTGTTAAGAAAAAAAAATGGAGAGAAATTTTTCTAATGGGTGGAAATTATGAGGAGGTGAAAAAAGAAACTAAGAAAACTATTATAAATTTTATGACCTCCACATCAAGACAAGAATAGGGAAGAGTTTCAGAAATAAAAAAATAATCAACTTTGCAAGTCTTATTGTTACTGATATCATGCAAGAAAATAGTACAAGGATCACTTTAGACACAATAGAGGATCTATATAAAGACTATGGCACTAATTTTGGCAATTTGGTGAGCTACACCAGCTCAAAGAAGAAGATGATGATGATGATGAAGAAGAAGAAAGGAAGTTAAAAGTTGAAAAGAAAAATAAATTAGAGGAAGAAGATAAGAAGAAAGAAAGAGGAAGAAAATCTAGAAGAAGAAAAGAAAAAAAAATTGAAGAGAATGAGCTGAAGAAGAAGAGAGAAGAAGATGAAAGGAAGAAACTAGAAGAAGAGGACATAAGGAAAAAGGAGAGGAAAGAAAAGATGTTTTTGGTAACAACTTTGGAGAGCTTAACTAATGATGATAATCAACAAGATTTGATATCATCTTCAAGTAAATTATTTGAAAGGAAAAAAAAGGTCAAGAGTTTAGAAAGAACCTTAGGTGAGGTTTCAAACAAATTACAAGAAGTTGTATCTATTAGGATAATAGATATTGATCCACGGGGAAGAGCAGTCAAGTTGATGAGTACATTTGACAATGAACTTAATCAGTTAGCTAAGGTGGTACTTAGTCAAGCACAAATCAAGCATGATTCTCAATTATTTGATACTATATGTACAAATGTAAGGAATGACTTGTAGTCACTTGATGCTTACATCAAGGAGTTGAGAAGATGTCTAGAGGAAGGCAATAAATTGTCTGGACAATGTACTTTTTCATATAATTACATCAAGGACATGAATGATGAGTTTAGTGCTAAGTTAAATGAATTCCAAGTTTTGACTACCAGATTATAGTAGTCAGACACAAGAATTGAAGATCTTGAGATATAAATTGCACAAGTGTATGATGATATCAAAATCATTGAACTAAGGAAAGCGAGAGTGATAAAGATATTCTCTTTGCTAAGAGAGCATTTGACACTGACGATCAGTAATATGCATAAACAACTTGAGGAATATCTTACAACCATGACATCATATGAGAAATTTGTATATATATATCTAAATACAATTGAGGTGGCATATTATGGCCTATATGTGTTGCTTATCATATCAAATGCAGTAAAGGACACCTCACAAAAAGAATTTGAGAGCTTGAAGACAAGATTTGCAAATTGTACATCTAGAGTCTCAAATTCGGCATGAAGAAGAGGTAATACAATTTTGACTTGTACATAAATTTTGGTACCTTTTTCATTGATATCAAAGGGGGAGAAAAAAAAAAAGGAAAATTGTATAGATGTATGTACATAGAAGGATAAAGATAATGGGAGAGAAAGACAAACAAAATAGAGATATGTATGATTGTATGAAAGGGAGATTAGTCAAAGGGGGAGTTATATAATGTAATCAAGAGATATAAGGAAAGGTGGTTAAATTTTAATTATCCACAAGTTTGGAATTTTGAAAAAATTGTTAAGGCCAACTTTTGTAAAGTTTTGATGTTGTAAGTTTTTGGGACTTAGCCAATTTTCCCATATGTTGCCATCAATGCCAAAGGGGTATATTGTTGGAAATTTGGATAAGGTAGACATCTGATGTTTTTATTTATGGAAACATATCTTCAATATGAAGAAGGTAGACTTTGAAGATTAAGATATATCATTCATATTTAGAAAATTGTCTAAGTAGTATATAGATTATCTAATAGAATAGATAGACTTTTGGTTGGTGAGCTTCACATAAATCATATTGGAATGTGAACACTTAAGGAAAAGTAGTATAGACTATGATGATGATGTATTCCAGAGCATAGATATGTACAGATAACATGGACAGAGTTATGAGTGAATTACCAGTTACAATAGTATATAGGAAAAATAGAGCATAACAAAATTATGGGTATTTTGGGTTAAGGAATTATTATTTTATGAAATAATTACTTAAATAATTAGGGATTACATCTTAAATGTTAACCCTCAGTTAGAGAGTTATAATAATACATTTTGTAAAGTATGTAAAAGCATGAAGGCCGACTAGGCAATAATATTCTAATTGTAAAGGTATAAAGGAAAGATTGAAAATGTGAAGTTAATGTGAGAAGTGTGATATAGATGTGGTATGTGATATGTGAATTATGATGTATGATCAAAGGAATGTGAACTGAGATAAATGTTTGTACAGAGTAGCAAAGGCAATATCAGATATTGAAGATATTAGCAACAATGTGAAAGAAGTTTTTGTATATAACTCTTTGTACTAAGGAACTTTATTGAATATTGCATGTTTGGGCAATGGGCTCAACTTGCATATGTTTTGTATAATTTGTACATATCAACTTCTAATAGGGTTGAAATAAATCCTAATAGGGTTGAGGCTTCTAACAAAGCCTAATTCCTCTAACAAGAACTGAGACACTATACAAATATAATAGAGTCCTAACAAGGTCAATATCTTTAACCAAACAATTTTGATTAGTGGATCATTTTGTGGGTACCATCCCCACTAAGATTTCCCTAGTTAACAAAATATAACGTTATGAGTTCTCTCATTGCATGGTCATATTTATTGTTTAGCATAATTAGTTTACTTTCATAAGCAAGTTATAGGGTCATTAATAATATCTAGTTTTGGGCTAAAGTTTGTAAAATATTGTACCCCCTCCCCTGTATTTCCTAATTTCCAATGCAAGTAACCCTTCTTTGTTTTAAAAAAAAATCATACTTGCACCAATACAAGTACCCTCATCCCCATACAACCTTGATTATAATATTACTTTAATAGTTTGTTGAAATACTTGGATAATAGGCTTTTTCAATCTAAAACTAACATATGTTGGATAATATTTGATATGGAAAATTTAATTTATTAGTTTTCTAACCCTCAAATTCTTAGTTACTTCAAGATTAAAATTATTATTTTCTCATCATTGATGATATTTTCTAACACCATGTCATTTTTATCCACTTTTTGAATTTCCTTTCCCTAAATTGACTGCTATGTGTTGTTGAAATGTCCCTTCCTCTGATTTTATATGATATTTCAAGCCTCTAATTAGATCTTTAAGATCAAACAACCAATCTTTCAAAGATCCACCAATTTCTCAATAAACCCCAAATTGGGTATGTTGAAAATAGTGCCAAAAACTTCACAGCTTCACATATTATTAGTAAATATGAAAGTGGACATTTTTATAGAAATTTCAGCAGCATAACAGCCTAAAAAATGACATTTTCAGATCTGTATAACATTTACACAACAGCTCCCAAACGGAGGATAAAAACAATGCTCATCGGGCTCCCAAAAACAACATAGAATAGTCCGAAAACACCACAAAAACACCAATAATCTATCATAGAAGTATAATAATGAAAAAATAAATATATTCAGCTCTATTTTAACATCTAAAATTCTGAAATACAAAAGCAACCCAAACTGATATGAAATACTCAACCGGAAACACCAAACTCTTACAAAAAACACACCCGAAAAAATCACAAATTTGCACTGTTCAGCACAAAGGTAAACTTTGCATGAGCATGCACATGGAATGGCTTCAAACTCCCATCCTTAGCCTTCCTGAAAACCTACAAACTCCCATTCTTGGGTCTCCTTCTTCACAGGTTTGGCAGCCTCTGAAGAATAACAAAGAAATGAGCAAAAATCAAGTTCTGGAATCAGCCCAAAATGCCTGCAAACCCCTTAAAAGAGGGCCTAACCCTAACTCACATCCAAGAGGGGTTAATAAAACATATTTTAATAATAATTTTCATTTAATAGTCCATTAGCTTCCAAATATTATCCCCTTTTTCCGAAACTTCACCTGGGCCTACCTGCCTTAGAAAAGATTATTATTTTTAATTATTTGAAAAGGGGACATGACAAGTCCTCCCCTTCCAAATATTGCTTGTCCTCAAGAAATGGCTAAAAAATAAACCAATCAATCCACCTGGATCCCAAATGTAGTAATGAACTATACTATTGTCAATTAACACAGGCTCTTGTAATATCCTCTGCAATATAACCAAGAGGAATCCATAATCAAACTGACAATTACAGCTCAACCAAACTCCAAAGTCACAACTTCCATAGTCAGAAACCCACAAGACACAAACTCTTAGAACATCAAAACCCAAGTAAAGTGGACAAATCAAACTACCAACATAGTAAATACCATCAACGCATCCCACTGGCCTATACAAAATGTACAATCCAACTCTGCAACAATGGTGAATGCTCTCGAATGAAACTATACCAAGTATGGAGAATCCACACACTGTACAACTCCTACAGTCAACACAACTTTGCAGATCACCAGCCACTATCTCATAACCATAACTCCCATGCACCCCTGATGGTGAAAAGCCATCACAAGATAAACATCAAGAAATGGAACCCAAACCAAATTTGCCTACCATCAACTCCTCAACACAAGGATCAAATGCTAACTGATGTACATACCCTGCAATATAATGCTGATAAAGAAAACCAACCTTAGTCAACAGCTCACCATGAACAAGTGATACAACCCACTGTGACTGATCACCAGCTAAGCCAGGTGATGTCATAGCCAAAGGAGTAGAATCAATAACAACTCCTGTTGAAGCATCACTCCAAAACTCCTGCTCTAAGTCATGTATTATCAAGCTATTAACTGAAAAACCTATCACCATGTCATGCCCATCACAACTCTAATCCTAAGGTGTCAAACTATCCCATAACTGATGATAAGCACTGGGAACCAAAGTACATCTTTGTATCATCATCTCATCAACATGGTCATCAAAGGTAAATTGATGAGCATACCTCACAATGTAATGCCGATAGAATGCGCCAATCTTAGTCAGTGGCTCAGACTGCAATCCAGATGTAGCTAACTGCAATCGTTCACTAACCAAGTTGGAAATGACTACTACCTTTGAAGACATCACCAAGGGAGTAGTATTACTAGCAGGAACCATTCCAACTATCAGCTCACCAACATCACACATGGTCTTTGATACAACATCTCTAGTCTCTGTGCCATTAGTACTAGAGGTCACCACCATGTCAGGCATACGACAACAATCTACTACAGTACCCAACTCAACTAAACCTGACTCTAGTGGGGATGAACTCGATATGCCAATGTTAGTATCAAGGATGGATGCATCCCCATCTCCACTATCTTTGACAATCTCGACCATGGACATCCTCGGATCATCAGACACCATAGCTTGTGATTGTATAGAATCTAGTAAAGACTGTAGTTGCTCTAACTCCATGGTCACCTTAGCCAAATGAAACTGTGACACCTTGAAAGCCAACTGTGTACTCGCAAGAATCTCAGAAGTCACCTCAAGCTGCTCAGTAAGCTCACTCACCTCATCTTCCTTGGCCAACAATGCATCATATGTTGTATTGTCCCACTCCATAAGATAATCTCTATCAGCTACCAACTGCATATAATCCTATCTCAAAATCTGGATAGCCTCTCATAAAGAGTGGAACTCTATCAAGGAAAGATAATTGCCTCCTTGCTCATCACTAGTAGGAGAACCCCATCCATAAACTGCTAACAATTGATGAGCAGCATCAAAATGTTGGCAAGTGATAGCAATGTCTCGCTCACTAACTCTCAACTGATTAGACACATGATGGCACTAACTTGACTGTCTCCTACAAACCTCCTCTGATGCACTGTCTAAAGGAGTATCCTCAAAGTTACTAGTCTCTAGATTATTACCATCCATATCGTGTGAATCAACTCTAAAGCTCATATCAACAAACGAAGTATCAAAAATTGTAGCACTACTGTCCAACTCCTTTGTACCCAAGGAAACTAAGTCTTTAAAACTGCCCACTGCATCCTCCTAGATGTCATCAATGCCAATATGATCTCGGGACTCATCTGTACACACTGCCAAATATGAAAGATCATCAACACATTCCAGAAAGTATGGTCAACTGGATATATGAACAAAGCCCAACACTGGTGTATAAAAACTAATACCAACATCGGACAAGCTGCTAGCACAAGAAAAGACAACACCATGCAATCTGCTAATCAAATCCATGATAGCACCCAAACAAACACTGCTACCAAAAAGTGTTAAAGATCTCCAGTCAACTGAATCCAAAATGCCAATATAACAATCTCGAGTCCATATCTATAAACTAGAATCAGCTGGTAACTCAAGAAAAATCCTCACTTGAGTAAAATGACCAATACCAACTAACCCCACATACCTATCATGATGAGATAATGAAGTCACAATACTATCTTTGTTCACTTTCAGCTGGCTGGACAAATTGTGTGAAATACTACCAGCCTCAACCTCATGTGACGAAGCATCTAACTGTGCTTGGTACTCTTTCTCAGCAAAGTCATGAATGCTCAATGTCTACTCATCTCTACCAGGTATCTCACCATCATGCACAACAATATCCTCATAATCATCATCTGAACCCACTACATTGTAGTGACTACCTGTTGTAACTATACCATCTTGAATACCTGTGATATCACCCTTTAACGACCTATATAAAATTGTCTCAATTTGAGTATCAAGTTGACCATTACGATCAATCTATGTAATATCCTTTCTCACTACCTCCTATGGCGGAGTAGAATTCGAGACCTTTGCCTGGCTATAAGCTAGTTTCTCAAAATCCTCATGCAAGTTCTTGGTAATTGTGTCACCTACCCTGTGAGAAAATTTTCCAAATAGAAATTTGGTCAACTTATCCACCTTAGCTGGGTCGAACAACATGTCATTCATCATACGGTGGTGCTCAACCGACTGTTTAGACATGTCATGGCTTATTTTCCTAAGTTTATCTCGAATGTCTAAATAACCATCCTTTCTACTATTCTGACTCTGGATATCAATTTTCCAAGATCATGTCCTCTGAGACTCTGTACTATACCTATCCATTTGGATAAATTAGAGTGTAACCCCAATAGGTTATAACTTCTTCAAACACCAAGAACTAACATGCAATTGATTAGAAGTAACATGCAACCATAGATTTTGACATGCAGCTGATTAGAAGCAACATGAAACCACCAAATTCACCAAGAACTAACATGCAAATGATTAGAAGTAGCGTGCAACCATATATTTTGACATGCAACTGACTAGAAGCAACATGTAACCATAAATTATGACATGCAAGATTTGGGTAGTTGTCAAAAATGACATGCAAACTTCTAAAAACCCTTAGGATGGCAAGATCATAGCTTTGATACCACTGAAATGTCCTTTTCTCTGATTTTATATGATATTTCAAGCCTCTAATTAGATCTTTAAGATCAAACAACCAATCTTTCAAAGATCCGCCAATTTCTCAATAAACCCCAAATCGGGTATGCCGAAAATAGTGCCAAAAACTTCACAGCTTCACATATTATTAGTAAATCTGAAAGTGGACATTTTTATAGAAATTTCAGCATCATAATAGCCTACAAAATGATATTTTCAGATCTATATAACATTTACACAACAGCTCCCAAACGGAGGATAAAACCAATGCTCATTAAGCTCCCAAAAACAACATAGAATAGCCCGAAAATACCACAAAAACACTAATAATCTATCACAAAAGTATAATCGCAACCAAATACATATATTCAGCTCTATTTTAACATCTAAAATTCTGAAATACAACAGCAACCCAAACTGATATCAAATACTCAACCAGAAACACCAAACTCTTACAAAAAACACACCCGAAAAAATCACAAATTTGCACTGTTCAGCACAAAGGTAAACTCTGCATGAGCATGCACATGGAATGGCTTCAAACTCCCATCCTTAGCCTTCCTAAAAACCTAAAAACTCCCATTTTTGGGTCTCCTTCTTCACAGGTTTGGCAGCCTCTGAAGAATAACAAAGAAATGAGCAAAAATCAAGTTCTGGAATCAGCCCAAAATGCCTCCAAACCCCTTAAAAGAGGGCATAACCCTAACTCACGTCCAAGAGGGGTTAATAAAACATATTTTAATAATAATTTTTATTTAATAGTCCATTAGCTTCCAAAGATTATCCCCTTTTTCCGAAACTTCACCTTTTTGGGCCTGCCTGCCTTAGAAAAGATTATTATTTTTAATTATTTGAAAAGGGGACATGATAGTTGTACTATCTCCATGTGTCTCATGTAGTTTGAAGTTCACATACTTCCATTTGAAAATTGAGATAAGTTGGCAATAAATATATAATTGCTTGTAAATATTTTTTACTAACAAATATTAATGAGATTAATGCTAACATGATCTTAAATGTAGTAGAGTAGGTGGAGTGGGAAAATTTCTTAGGCTAGGGTTCCATGGATGTGATCTTCCTTAAAAATAGAGTTGCACCCACTAAGATATTTTAGGAAAATTGTAGATGAGTGGTCCTATGAATCTTTCAGTGAGAAGTTTCAGCTCCTAAGTTTAAGGAAATTTTTTCTAAATTTTATATTATGGTAAATTTTTTAAAATTTTGATGAGAATACACTATATCATTTTTTGACAAGTTACTAAATTTTTCCCTAAGCTAGTAGGGCTATTTGCATCCCCACCCCATTTTTACCCGCTCAAAATAAGAGACCTAAAAAAGTGTTAGAAATGCTTTAGAATAATTGAGAGGGGGGGGGGGGGGGGGGGGGTGAATCATTTATTCAAGGTCCAAAATGTCCTATTCAAACTTTTCACTAAGTATAGTGAGCCCATTCATTAATTCATTCATCCAAGCTTTAACTTTTCTAACCAAAAAGTTATTGTAAATCAACATGCAAGCATAACACATAAGAAATCAACACATAACACAGTGATTTACGTGGAAACCCAACTTGGGAAAAACCACTAGTAACATGCTACTCAATTCTCACTCTTCTGAAGTGATACCCTGTGAAAGGCCTGCCCTGTTAAAGGCTTAAAACACACTATTAAATGTGACTTTGTTAGAAGATTTAACCACCCTGTTAGAAGTGGGCCTGGTTAGAGGACTTCAAAAAATTCACTTGGAATGCCACCCTGTTAAAGGATTTACAAATATCTATTAAACCAACCTAAGTCCATTTGCATATCTAATACAATTGCTAGAGAGTATTAGAAAATCTTTGACCTAACTACAATATACAACTTAGCTTTAGATCTTAGATCACTTCTCAGCTCATACCATTGTCTGGCCTTCAATCTCTACAACTTTGACAGCTTGGTCTCCTTTCAAGCTTAGTCTCCTTGAGTCTTCATTCTCAATGTACTAGTGCAATCATCTCTTCATGACTAGTTGTAGAAGCAGAAACTCTATGCTCTTCCCTCTCCTAGATGTCTTCTCCTTGACACCCTTCTAACTACTTTGCAATTTGGCTCTTTGGTAGCAATAGCATTTGCTTCTTGGTCTATGACTCCTTAAATAGAAGTTTTGGAGTTCTTTTTCCTACTTGATTCTTCCATTCTTTAATTTTAATTTGTATGGATTAGGTAACATTCATTGTATCTAACCCATATTTTGTTTCCTCTAGAAACTTGAACAATCCTCTTGAATTCACCTAAAGATGATTTACATAGAATTTTGTGCCACTGGCTCATCATCCTTATCTTCCAGCTAGTTCATAAAATTCAAGGTAACCACTTTGTTGGCTCAGATTTGGTGAATCTTCATCATTTGAAATAGTGCAGCAGTTCAACACTATTGAAATACTGGCGCTCAACACATATTGTGTTACTTAGCATCAATTATATTTTTCCTAATGCTCAACTCCTGAAGATCACTCAACACCAACTAAGATTTTTTGATGCTCAACACTTGAACTTCACTCAGTACCTAAAGATTACTCAGCACACACTATAATTTCCTATAACTCGGCTCCAACTGAGAATTTTCTTAGCTTCAACTAACTTGCTCAGCACTCATTAATGATCTTAGTTTAAGCTTTGCAGTCAACCTTGTTACAACTTCTTCCTCGAATATTTCTAAGTGTGACGAACCTTTGTATCTTTGAGTATGTTATCAATACATCATTTAACCATTGTCTTAATTGATCCTTGCACTTCATTACAACATCATAACTCAACCTTTTCCCTTAGGTTCTCTTGTTACATCTTGTTGATCAAATCATCTTCATCAATCAACTAAGTGATAGTACTTGGATCTTATAAGAAAATGTCATTCCTACAAATAGTAGGTTTGACATCAATGACAAAACAATGATTGAAAACATTCTTTTAACAACAATCTTCCTTTGTGCAACAATCTCCCTCTTTAATCTTCAACAATGAGCTTTTCAATTAGATTTCCAACTATCTCCCTCTTTGGCATTGATGGAAAACCAAACCAATCAACCATCAAACTAAACTATTCAACCACAAGCTAACTAGGTTAGAATAGTAAGTCAAATGCCAAAAAGTAATGGTTGTATTACCATCAATTTTTACATCTCCTTCTACTATCTTGATTGCTTCATTTCTACTTCTCCCTCTTAGCTGATGTATCCTTGTTCCTTTTTTTTCTCCCTTTATATTGCTCATCCTCTACTATTCTGATCAACTTCTCTCTCTATCTTCATTTGATCATTATCTCCCTCATACTTTTTATCACATGTTGTTGATTAGTTTCTCACAACTTCTCCCTCTTTGAAAACAATGCCAAAGACATATTAGCATCTTATTATACAGATGCAGCTTTTGCAAGTTCATTTTATTTCTCCCTCTGTCACCTTGCTTGCGACTAATTTGGAACTTCATTACTTCTACTACTTTAGGCATGAATCCTAAAGTAAAAATCCTCTGGATCAATGTGTAAAACCTTCAACATTTAGCTTATTTGATGCAAGGCATTCTCACTTTTGTTTCAAGTAGCCTTGGCTAGGGGTATCACCCCAACTTACCTCTAAGATATTCAAAAGCATCTTTAGGTAGTGCTTTTGTGAAGATTTCAAAAATCTACTCATTTGAGCTAACATATTCCATCTTTACTTGTTTGTCTTCCACCAATTATCTTACATAGTGATACTTAATTGCAATGTGCTTGATTTTAGCATGCATTACAGGGTTCTTTGATATGTTGATATCAATTGTATTATCACAATAAAGTATCACAAGTTTAGTTACCTCTTCCTTCATACCTTGTAACAAATGTTTGATCCATATAATATTGGTACAATTTATAGCAGTTGCAACATATTCAGCTTCAGCAGTGGACTGTGAGGTATAGCTTTGCTTTTTGCTAGTCCATGTAATTAGCCTTTTTCCCAAGAAAAGTGCTCCTCCACTAGTACTTTTTCTATCATCAATGTTACCTCCCCAATATACATCAATGTAGGCTTTTAGTTCAAATTTTTAACTCCTCTTGTAGTACAAACCAAAGTCATCAATTCTTTTTAGGTACCTCAGTATTCTCTTTACTACCATTAAGTGATTTTCTCGTAGATTTCCAAAAAATCTTGCCACTATTCCAATAGCTAATACAATGTCTGGTATACTATGTAAAATATATTTCATCTTTCTAATCATTGATCTATACAATGTCTAATTTACTTCAGCAGACTCATCATTCTTAGATAGCTTATGTCATGTTGCTATAGGTGTGCTAACTAGTTTTGACTCTTCTAATCTAAATGTTTTGAGTATCTCCTTGATGTATTTGGATTGGGTCACAAATATGCAATGCTTCAATTGATGTACTTGTAATCCAACAAAGAATTTAATTTCTCCAAATATTGAAATCTCAAATTCATGCTTCATTTGATCAACAAAATCTTTGCATAGAACATCTTTTCCTCCAAATATTATATCATCAACAAAGATTTTTGATATCAAAATATCTTTACCTTTTTCAACTTTGATGTACAATTTTTTGTTGTCATATGTTCTCTAAAATCCTATCTTCACAAGATATTTGTGCAATTTCTCATACCATGCTCTATGTGCTTGCTTCAATTCATAAAGTGCTTTATGCAGTTTGCAGACCATGTCCTTGTTCTTGTCACCTACAAATCCCTCTGGTTGTTCTATGTAGACTTCCTCTTCCAGTATACCATTCAAAAAAGTAGACTTCACATCCATTTGGTAGAATTTGAAACCTTTGTATGTAGCATATGCAAGTAATGTTCTTACTCCTTCCATTCTTGCAATAGGGGAAAATGTTTCTGCATAATCCAGTCCTTCTTGTGCATAGCCTTTGCAAACTAATCTGGCTTTGTTTCTTGTTATCTTACCATTCTCATCAAGTTTGTTTCTAAACACCCATTTGGTACCAATCACATTCTTATCAGTTGGTCTAGGAACTAGGGTCCATGTTTTGTTCTTTTCAATCTGATCTATCTCCTCTTCCATGGCTTTATACCAGTCATCATCTTATAGTGCATCTTTCACTATTTTAGTTTCAACCTTGCTCAACAGACATGATCCATTCCTCATTCTATTCCTTGTCATTGGTCTAGCATCCTTATCACCAATGATTTAATCTATAGAGTGATGTCTTCTCACATACTTGGCTAATCTTAGTTTTATCCTTCTTTCCATATTTGATCCTTCAACTTCAGATTCATTTTGTTCTTCTTCATCTAGTACTTCATCATTCCTCTCATGTGTACTATTTCTAGAACTAGAATGTGCATTTTTTACATTCTATAGCTCAGCTTCTAAATGCAGCTCAACATTCATTGGCTGTGACTTGGCAGATATTGTAATTTGTTGTTGATTCCCAACTTGATTTGCAACATTGTCTTCAATAGGTAGTCCTTCATAGAAGTATACAAAGGATCTATAATCCTCTAATTGCTTAGTTTCATCAATCTAAACTTCTACATGCTCATCAAAATTTACATTTGCACTCTCCACAACCTTGTTAGTGTTAGTGTTCAAACACTTATATGCTTTGCTTCTAGTGGAGTATCCAAGGAATATGCCTTCATCACTTTTTGCATCAAACTTGTCATTTCTACTATCTTTAAGAATATAGCATTTACAACCAAATACTTTGAAATGTTTAACATTAGATGAGTGACCATAGCATAATTCAAAAGGTGTTGCATTTGTGTCTTTCTTGACTTGAACTCTATTCAGTGTGTAGACTGCAGTGCTTATAGTTCTCTCCAGTACTTTAGTGCAACATCTTTCTCCATCATCAAGTTTCTAGCACAATCAATCACTAACCTATTCCTTCTTTCAAAAATACCATTTTGAGGTGGGGTCCTTGGTGCTGATGTTTTCCTTTTAATACCTTTGTCATTGCAAAATATTTCAAACTCCTTTGATGTAAACTCACCTCCTCTGTTTGACCTTAAGCATTTCAAGTTCTTTCCTATTTCCTTCTCAACTTTGGCCAAATACCACTTGAATATTTGAAATGCATCAATTTTTTTCTTTAAAAACATAGTAGTCATCATCCTAGAATAATCATCTTCAAGTAACATTATGTATCTGTCTCCTAGGTAGCTTTGCACTTCTATTGGACCACATAAGTCTGTATGGACTAACTCTAGTACTTCTTTGGAAGTGTATGTTTTTCTTTTCAAACTAGATTTAGTCATCTTCCCTAGTTGCATTGTTTGCACATTGTATTTTTAGGTTTCTTCAATTTGGGCAACCCTCTAACCTTGTTCTTTTTGTTAATGTTGATTAGATTATCAAAGTTAACATGACACAACCTTTTATGCCACAACCACACATCATCAAGTCTAACAAAAATACATGTTGCATCTTCCATATCTAGGTAAAATAGATTACTCCTAGTTTGTTCACCTTTTCCTATCATATTTCCATCAGTGTCATAGATCTTGGCAATTTTATTTCCAAATTCAACTTTGCAAACTTCATTGCCTAATTGTGATACACTCAACAAGTTGTAGTTCAATCCTTCAATATAGTATGCACTATCACATGAAATTTTATCTATGAGCTTAATAAAACCTTTTCCTTTTATTTGACATGGGGCATCATTACCAAATCTAATACTATTTCTGTCATATTGAGTAAACGTAATGAACTTAATTTTATCTCCTATCATGTGATGTGAGCATCCATTGTCTATGATCCACTTGTCATTCTTGTTCACACAGGTAACCAATAATGTTGCTTCATCTTCATCTTTATCTAATTCATCCTTTATGGCTACATAAACTACTTCATCATCATTCTCATCAGAATCTTCTCCAACAATGTAGCATCTTTTTCCTTTCTCCTTGTAGTCTTTGCTATCATCTTCTCTCTTGTTCGTGTACTTGTTTCCTTCTTTGTAGTTCTGAACTTCTATGTACATCTTGTATCAATATGACCTACTTCATTACAATTGAAACATATGATAGGGAGCTTACCTTTGAATTTACTTTTGCCTCTATGAAATCTCCTAGCCAGTAGTGCTTATAACTATTCCACATCTTCCTCATCTATGTTGCTATCACTAGATGCATGTTTTCCCTTTCTTCTCTTCTTGCTTCATGTCTCCTCCTCAGTGTCTTTTATTTTCATCTTGGCCTTGAAAGTAGATTCAAGGTTCTCAAGTCTGTAGCTATCAAAATTAGACAATTCAAATGCAGTAAGTATTCCCACTATTCCTTCAAAGGTTAGTGTGTTTCCTTCTACACACCTTAGCTCCTAAATGGCTGAAACTCTAATAGCATAGATAGGGAGTAGAGTTCTTAAGTATTTTTTGATGACAATTTCTTCTTCTAGTTGACCACCTAGACTTCTTATTGCACTTACCACTTCTTTCATTCTTGCAGTATATTGAGTAGCATTTTCACCTTCCTCCATTTTCATGTCATCAAACTTTCCTCTTAGGCTTTCTCTCTTTGCTCTCTAGACATTTTGATCTCCTCCATAGATATCTGATAAGACTTTCCACATCTTAAATGTAGTGTTACAATATTTTATGTCATCATATTCTGCATAGCTAAGTGTAGAGGAAATCTCCAGCATTGCTTGATTGTGCTCCTTCTTTTTGTTCAAATCATCTGTAGTAAGAGGTCCTGCTAGATTTAGATGTTCTGTTCCAATTGAGGTTTGTGCATAGTCACCTATTGATCCAAGGTGCAATTTCATTAGACTCTATCATGTAGCAAAGTTGTCTTTGTTGAGCTTGGGAACTTCTCTCTTAGACATCTTCATCTTTTTTCTTTTTAGTGCCTTGAAACTAAATCAGCAGATGGCTCTAATACCAACTGTCAAAAATGCTTTAGAATAACTAGGAGGGGGGGTGAATCAGTAATTCAAGGTCCAAAATGTCATATTCAAACTTTTCACTAAGTATAGTGAGCCCATTCATTCATTCATTCATCCAAGCTTTAACTTTTCTAACTAGTAAGTTATTGTAAATCAACATGCAAGCATAACACATAAGAAATCAACACACAACACAGTGATTTATGTGGAACCCCAATTTGGGAAAAACCACCAGTAACATGCTACTCAATTTTCACTCTTCTAAAGTGATGCCCTCTAAAAGGCCTGCCCTGTTAAAGGCTTACAACACACTATTAAATGTGACCTTGTTAGAGGATTTAGCCACCATGTTAGAAGTGGGCCTAGTTAGAGGAGTTTAAAATATTCACTTGGAATGCCACCCTATTAAAAGATTTACAAATGGCTATTAAACCAACTTAAGTCCATATGATTTCCATATCTAATACAATCGCTAGAGAGTATTAAAAAATATTTGACTTGACTACAACATACAACTTAGCTTGCAAATCTCAGATCACTTCTCAGCTCATACCATTGCTTGGCCTTCAATCTCTACAACTCTAATAGTTTGGTCTCCTTTTAAGTTTAGTCTCCTTGAATCTCCATGCTCAATGTACTAGTGCAATCATCTCTTCATGACCACTTGTAGAAGTAGAGCCTTTGTTCTCTTCCTTCTCCTAGATGTCTTCTCCTTGACACCCTTCTAACCACTTCAAAATTTGGCTCTTTGGCAGCAGCAACATCAGCAAAATTTGCTTCTTGTTCTATGACTCCTTAAATAGAAGTCGTGGAGTTCTTTTTCCTGCTCGATTATTCCATTCTTTAATTTCAATTTATATGGATTAGGTAGGATTCATTGTATCTAACAAGTATTTTGTTTTCTCTAGAAACTTCTTGAATAATCCTCTTGAATTTGCCCAAATATAGTTTACATAAAATTATGTGCCACCAACTCATCATCCTTATCTTCTAGCTAGTTCACAAAATTCAAAGTAACCACTTTGTCAGCTCAGATTTGGCGAATCATCATCATTTGAAATAATGCAGCAGCTCAACACTATTTAAATACTAGTGCTCGACACATATTGTGTTACTCTGCATCAACTTTATTTTTTTTAATGCTCAACACCTAAAGATCACTCAGCACCAACTAAGATTTTCTAATTCTCGACACCTGAACTTCACTCAGCACCTAAAGATTAATCGGCACACACTAGAATTTCCTATTACTTAGCTCCAACTAAGAATTCACTCAGCTTCAACTAACTTGCTCGACACTCACTAATGATCTAAGTTTAAACTTTACAGTCAACCTTGTTACAACTTCTTCCTCCAATGTTTCTAAGTGTGACCAAATTCTGTATCTTTGAGTATGTTATCAATACATCATTTAGCCATTTTCTTAACTGATCTTTGCACTTCATTACAACATCATAACTCAACCTTTTTCCTTAGGTGCTCTTGTTACATCTTCTTGATCAAATCCTCTTCATCAATCAACTAAGTGATAATACTTGGATCTTATAAGAAAATATCATTCCTACAAATAGCAGGTTTGATATCAATGAAAAAACAATGATTAAAAACATTCTTTTAACAAAAATCTTCCTCTTTGCAACAATCTCCCTCTTTGATCTTCAACAATGAGCTTTTCAATCAGATTTCCAACAAAAAGTGAGGCTCCTATTTTGAAGGAAATGATTCTAACAAATTTTGTAGCACCCCAAAAAAATTCTTATGGGACCTCTTGGACCTAAAAAAATAGACTTGTAGCCTCCCTCATAAGACCCATGCCTTATCCCTTTTTTGTTAGGGCTTAAGCCATTGGGTATCCTTTGCTTGCTTATTAACATTGGTGACACTTGCAGAAATAGGACTTCACCCTAATTAGAAGTTCAATCTAGGTTTCTCCTTCCTAAGGCTAAAAGAGACCCAAGTTAATACTATTGACTTAGTAATGTGTGACATAGATTTGGTATAAAACACTGCTTCCAACCAAGCATTCAACTATTACAACATTTACTATGAAATGAAATAGTTCCTAAGGCATTATTAGCATAATTTTGATCCAAAGTTCAACTCATATTGGTTATACTTTTTCCATGAAGACCTAGTTCTTGGGATAAGAGCATTATATTAAAGGACAAATAAGGTGTTGATAAAAATTGATCATACCCAAATTTTTGGTTTGTTAGATTGTAAATGACAATTAAAAAAACTTATAATGATAGTCATACATACCAACCACGCTCATTCTCTTTCTATTGTCATTATATTTTCATTAAAATAGTTATAATTAGATCTTATATACAATCATTTTAACTCCATTATATCATATCTAATATAACAATTATAATGTACTCAATGTAATAAAATATTTATATATACCATACACATACTATATTTCTTCATACTCAAAAGTCTTCTTTAAGATTTTTATTTGAAAGAATAAGCATAGACATATGTTCTTATTAGCAATAGCAGGGGTTTAAGAATTTAAGCCAAAGCATATGAAATAATAACAAAGTTTTATGTCAAGTTTTATTTTGATTTTCCACAAGCCCCATCTCAAATTTTAAAGTAAATTAAATATGATTCTAGTCTTGAAAAAAATAGGTATTCGAAAATATATTTTTTATCTTTCCATATATGTGATACCGTTAATAAAGTTGAAGTAGTTTATAATGAAAAGAAAAGGGTTGCAGTTCCAATTTTAAAGATTCATTCAAATAGATCTCTCTCTAAATATTCCACTCAATCCCCTTGGTTTAGCATCTTAATAGAGGGAAACAAAAACTTAGAACTCTTGTATATGAAAAACCATTCATTCTCTTTCATAGTGGTTTAGTTTAATACGTTTAAATTAATTTCAACTCTATTTAGAGGATAATCAAACTATAGAAAAGAAAAAAGTTTATTATTAGAGCATTTTATCCTTCATCCAAGACAAAGGAATAACTTGAGTTTATAAATAATTCAGTGTTTATTTAGTTATTTATTATTATTTTTTAATAAACTAAGTACTATAATTTAATTATTACATTCTCCATTAATTTAGTTACCAAGAATTCTTTTCAATTACTAAAGGAATAAGGCTTAAAATCACATCATAAAGAAACCATAAATAATAAATAGGCCAATTAATGAAATATGAATCTAAGAGAAAATGCATATTTGTTTGTAAAGTAATATGAGTATCACACATATCCACAACCCTAGTACACGTACCCAAGTACCAGGCATACATACCCAAGTACTAGGTATGCATACACCAAGTAATAATAATATAGGACAACATTAAGATGTTACAATACGCATTACATTACAATTAAACTCTTTTTTCAAAGATATTTGCAATAGTAAAGTCACAAAGATCATCTTCTGAACAGTGTTCACCAAATTTGATAGAATGAACATCTATTTTTCCCATCTGGAACATAGCATCTACAACATTTAGCTAACCTTCCTAGATAATCTCACTTAACTAGATTGCATTTCTGCTAAAAGATATAATTAATTTACTAGTAATCTCTTTTTATAAACTCATTTTGAAATATACCTTCAAAAAATATCACATTACTCTCAAACTCTATCATATCTTTGTATTACCTTCAACACTCTTAACTGTAGTATTCTCAAACATTATTGAATATGCTCCCAAATACACATAACCAAACTCATTGAACATTGACCGTGCCAAACAATTATTCCTCTGTAAATTTGAAACTCTTCATAGAATAAGGTATATGTTGACATCAACGACAAACATTATCATGAGAGCAACACGTAAGCTTTGAATCATGTCTCTAGTAATGCTATGATACTCCCCCACAAAAATACCATATGCATTCATGCTAACAAGTTGATGGTGGTATATAGTGCAGGCATATTTTTGTGAGAAAATGCTTAACAACATTTTGTGTATGAGAAATAAGGTTGAGTAAAGAATTATAGTGACATAAATGAGAGTCTTACATATATAGTTGCAGAAGTTTTAGATCAAATTTTTCTGGTAGAAGATTAATGAAGGATTTGATGAGAATAAATCTATAGATCCAGTAGAACACCTGCATGCAAGAACCTATCACAGAGAAGAAAAAGATAATAGAAGGAAAGAGTTTGGCTTTGAAAATATGTAAGAATATATTATCAGACTAAAAGAATAAAATGGAAATATTCAATTGATCAATCCTTATAGAAGGATATCGTAAAACCTAAAAGAGAAGCACTAAGAGGTAAATGACATTTGATAATTAATATTTAATTATGAAATAGGAATGCATGTGCATAAAGGGAAATCTTAAGAAGAGAGTAAAGGTAATTTAATAAAATTAATTCATTACTCTAACACCCCCCCTTAAGATGAGCAACAATGTAGCTGCAAACAATGCATGAAAAAAAAGGAAACTACAATGTTGAAAACATAAATGGGTCCTGACAACATGGCCTAATGTACAATAGTAGTTGATGGATAATGTGATAAAATTAAATATTATCAAATATAAATATCACAAACATTGGATAACATAAGCACAAACATTTGATAAGTACTATAGTACCTCAGGGATAGAGCATAAGTGAGAATGTGCAAAGGTGTAGTCATCTTGTTTCATTTATAATGAATAATTACTTCCACCTTTTTGTAAAAGGTGTGACACTAGGGATCATTCTCCCTCCTTTGTATGAAATAGGATATGAGATATAACTAATAATTATAATTAGTGATTATGTCAATTTAAAGTTTAGAATCTAGATATCACTCAAAAAAATAATTGTAAAAGAATGTGGAACTTACCATTTTAATCTTTTCCATCATGATGTCCATGGAATCATAAATTTCCTCAAGGCATGGCTCATCACAATCTACAAATTGAAGCATTGCCATGATTGGATCAATGAATTTCGATCCATTATTTACATGACCCTATCAATCCTCATCTAGTATCATTCTTCTCACATTTTGGGCCCTTATCATATTTGAATTCTTTTAAATGCCCCATTGGGGGATAATGATTGTTTCTTTCAATGCATCATTTACCTTCACAAGTCACCTCAAGATGATTGTGTGAGAGGCAAGGAGGATTTCAATGACCTAAGAACATGTAAGCTCAAGTTAAGAATATATTTAAAACATGTTGATGTAAACAAGAAAAAAAATTAGGTTATCCAATAATATATAAATTAAATTTTAAATTTACAAATTTATCTTCAATAATTCCTAGTTCAAGAAACTTCTAAAAAAATATTGTGAGATGTGGTTGTTAGTCACAATTATTTGAATCTCTTCAACCTACTCATATATCTATTTCACCCAATCTATTTGGGTGCCAATTGATTTATCACCAAATTAAGGGAGTTGATGGTGCATGGTGTCCAAAATATATGATTGTATCTACACTCTACCAATAATCTTGCAGCCCTACATACTTTTGTATTGTTTATGACCACTTGGACAACATTATCAACACCCACGGATGCTATGACATCAATGAGGATGTGGGATATAAATTTTGCATCTTTAACTTTCCCTTTACAATCAATTGCCTTCAAGAACATTTCCCCCTTGGGGCATATAACAAGGTACCCAACACAACCAAATATCTAAAAAATGGAGAAATAGGGAAAACCATATGGGAAAAACCCTACTCCAAAAAGAGATAGAAGAATGCTAAAAACAAAAGAAGGAAGGAAGAACTCATCACTGAGACCCGCCAAGGACAACTTCCTTCACCCCAAGCATAGAACACAGCTTGAGATACCATGAGGATGCAAAAGGTTTAGTGAAGATGTTTGCAACCTACTCAATAGTGGGGATATACTCCAAGCTAAGACAATCATCTTAAATCAAATGTCTGATGAAGTGCATATGAAGCTCAATGTGCTTGGTTTATTGATGCTCAACTAGGTTGCAAGAAATGTGTATAGTAATCTAATTTTCATAGCAAAGAAAGGTGGAACTATCAGGGGGAAATAAAAATTCTATCATCAATTGTCAAAGCCATAAAACCTCCTGACTAGCTAGCATAGTTGTCCTATATTTTGTCTTTGTAGATGATAATGTGTGAGCATGTTACTACTTGCAAGACCATGTAATAGGACTAGAACCAAGGCATAAAATGAATCCATAAGTAGAGTTGTGATCATCAACATCACCAACCCAATCTAAGTCTATATAACCAAAAATATGAGGATCCCCTAATGTATAGTGAATGACATAACATGTAGTACCCCAAATGTACCTCAAAATACATTTGGCAACTTGTTAATGACTCTCATGAGGATCATGTGAGAATCAAGAGACAAGTCCAACCATAAAGGAAAGATCATTGTGTGTGTGTGTGTGTGTAAGGTACAACAAACTACCCACATGATAAAATAACACATGATTGAAAAGGTGTGGGAGAAGGCTTGCAATTAGCATGCTAAATCTCTAAAGCATATCAAGAGCATACTTCTATAGAAGTATGGCTATCCCATCTAAAGAATGAACAACATGTAGGCTGAAAAAATAGTGTAAATTCCAAGGTTTGTCATCTCAAATTTCTCTCTAAAGGATCATTGAACACTCTAAATCATAGACGATGAGCTACTTGTAATAATGAGATTATCAACATATAGAACAAGTATCAATATATTAGCCCTGTGATGTTGAATGTACATTGTAGGATCATAATAACAATGTTTAAAGTGTGATGCAAGCAAGAAGGAATCCATCTTCTCATACCAAGTTTGAGGGGTTTTTTTTGAGACCATATAAGGACCTCTGAAGTCTGCACACCATAGAAGAGTCCAACACAAAATCTTGAGGCTTCTCTATATAGATCTCCTCATGTAGGTCTACATGGAAAAATACACTCTTCACATTCATCTAAAATATTGTCCATCCCTAAGAAGCTATAAGAGAGAATACAAGGAAAATAGAATTCATCTTGGCGATAGGGGAAAAGGTCTCAGAGTAATCAATACCCTCCACTTGTCAAAAGCCCTTTGCAACAAGATGACTACACCTTTGCACCTTCTCACATATGCTCTATCCCTGAGGTACTGTAGTACTTATCAAATGTTTGTGCTTATGTTATCCAATGTTTGTGGTGTTTCTATTTGATAATATTCAATTTTATTACATTATCCACCAAGTACTATTGTGCATCAAGCCATGTTGTTAGGACCCATTTATGCTTTCAACATTGTAGTTTCCTTCTTTTTTTTCATGCATTGTTTGTAGCTAAATTATTGCTCATCTTAAGGGAGGGTGTTAGAGTAATGAATTTATTTTATTTTATTAAATTACCTTTACTTCCTTCTCAAGATTTCACTTTATGCACATGCATTTCCATTTAATAATCAAATATTAATTATCAAATGTCATTTACCTCTTAATGTTTTCCTTTTAGGTTTTACGATATCCTTCTATAAGGATTGATCAATTGAATATTTCCATTTTATTATCTTAGTCTGTTAATATATTCTTACATATTTTCAAAGCTAAACCCTTGCCTTCTATTATCTTTTTCTTCTCTATGATAGGTTCTCGCATGCAGGTGATCTACTAGATCTGTGGATTTATTGGAAATTGATGAAATCATGTTGAAATGTTGTTGAAATTCTCTTAAATAGTGGATTCTTTGTTGTGAAGTTGCTCTGCACCCTTTTTTATCTTTGTCCTTCATTTGTGGTGAAGAAAAATGCGTGAAAACGTGATAATATACCCTATTTCCATAGCATTTAATGCTTAGTGCATTTACAACTGTCCACTTGGCTTCTGAAGGATTTCTACGTTACTCGACATCCATTGGCTTTTCATTACTTAGTATCCATAGGAGTATTTTCCACTCAACTTCAACTAAAATTTCTCTCCACTTAGCTTCTACTACCAACTCAGCTCCAACTGATCATTCAACTTCTACTATTTTGATAGTCAACTCAACATGCACTGGGGTTCTACTCGACATCTAAGGGAAACTTGGTAACACTTGTGAAATCTTGAAATTTTAACTTTGCATCTTTAATCATGTTGATCTCTTCCTTTTAGTCCTTGCTTGTTTAGGAACTGATGTATGATGAAACTTTGTAAATTAGTTCCACATGCCTTCTTTTGCTTAGTTTGATGAAGTGTGACCACTTGACCTGTTAGGTGAAGTCATCCCTCCATTTGATGTGTTGCTCCCATCTTTCTTCTTCCATGTCTTATTCATTTCTCCTCTGTTGTGTTCAACATCTACCTTCTCTTTACCTTTTTTGTTCTTTGAGTTGGGTGCCTTTGATCTTGTTGGGAAATTCCTATTGATATGACCACTCTTTAAGCAACTAAAACATGTGGTTTGACTCAACCATTTGCTATAGTTTCCTCTGAAATGTTTTCTTATGCAATTTTTAGGAATGTGTCTATATTCCTAATAGTAATGATAGTTATACCTGGTGTTGTAGTCCCAATTGTAGTGATGTCCATGGTTATTTCCTCTTGCTAGCTAATTAGATGTCCACATAGGCTTTGATCAGCACTCAAAAACTCTATGACCGTAGTTCTTGCAATTGTAGCAGTGATCTTCAAATCATTGTGCTCTGATAGTCCTAGTCTTGCATTCATGTGCTTGATGTCCTTGTCTTTTTCACTTATGATAGTAACCCATATTCTTAGGTTTGTTAGTCTAACGGGCATTCTTACTCCTGCATACATTAAAGGTATGTCATTTTTTACCACAGAAATGACAAGTAGGTTTAGTGTTCTTACCTTTGTTGCTCCTTTCTTCTGTAGTCTTGGATGACTCTCCTTGTTCAATGATGGTGTATCCTACTCCTGAAGTATCATTACTCACCCTTGGTGATTTCAGTAGCTGCTCAAAATACTTGATTACCTCATTAGGTTTATTGAAGCTCTTTGCAATTTCCTTCTCTCTTTTTAGATCATTTTGCAGTTGTTCATTTTGCATCTTCAGTGTAGAGATCTCAATGTCCTTGACATTTAGTTCATGTGTGCATTCATCATTTGGCTTAGGGTGTCTAGCTGCATGTTTGCAAGGTCAATTGACTTTTCTTCTAGTATATTGGTAAGGTTTCTCTTGTCTTCTTCTAGCATAGCCTTATCGTCAATGACTTTTTTCTTCTATTCAGTCACCTCACAAAGCATCATGGCTTGTGATTCTTGTTCAAGCTTGAGTGTTCTAAGTTCTTCTACTTGAACTCTATTCTTCTCCATTAGGTTTTCTATTTTTGTATAAAACTCTTTGGAATCTCCACTAGACAATAGTTTTGAGGTGTCAATCTTCTTGTATTGTGTATCATTCTTAGCTATGGCAATGTCTCTCCTTCTCTTTAAGGGTTTTCTCAGTTCCTCCCTACCTTCTTCCAAAGTGTGTAGAGAATGTTTTATATCAAATGCGTGATTCTCTATTATCTTCCCAAGTTTTTAGACTTCCATTTCCAGATCTTTTCTCCAAGCTATAAGGCTCCTCCTTGTGAGAACTCAACTCTGATACCAATTGTTGGAATTTACAAGTGGGAAGAATACCAAGTTGGGGTGGGGGGGTGAATCAAAAGTAACTAACTTTAACCTTTTTAAAACATTTTAACTAAAATCATTCACATGCATCTAATCCATCTAATAAACATGTAAGTAAAGACATGCATGAAAACAGATAACACCATAATTTGGTAACCCAAAAACCCTCCAAAATGAGAAGGTAAAACTAGGGTGGGGATGATACCCACAAAGTATCACTACATCAATATGTAACTATTCAAGGTTATAAAGTTTGACCACTTCCAGTGGTCTTCCCTGTGAAAGGCTTGTCCTGTTAAAGACTTTACACCCTATTAAAAGTGACCTGGTCAAAGGATTTACAAACATTCACTTAGAATGTTACCCTCCTAAAGGATTTACAATCCTATTAAGGATCTACAATGTGGCTATTATGACTACTATACCAACCTATCATCATAGGATTTTTATTCTTACAATACAATGGTTAGAAAGTATAGTAGAATGTCTTGACCTGATAACTTACAATCTTCAATTGTTGATTCTAGATCCTTTTTTAGTTCTATCTGCTCTGATCATTGCTTGATCTAATATGTCACTCTTCGAAACTCTAATACTCTATTCTTGATCAACTAAATTCTATGATGTTTCTCTACTCTTCTCTAAGTGTTTACACCCTTATGCACTTTTCTATAATTCACCCATACACTTCTCTCATCCACACATACAATGGGGTTTCATCCTCCTTTTAAAGATTTCAAAGACTTAGGGTGTTAGGTATGAATCTACGATCAATATTTAATCTTCATTTCCTGCTCAATTCTTGCACTTTTCCTATTGGTTGCATGCCTTCTCCATTTTTCTTATTAGTTGCATGTTGATTACATAGATAATGCAAAAGATTTGATCTTATCTTCAAGATCCTTTGAGATTCATCCTGAGTCAACTCAAAAGTGGTTTACATCTGAGTTTGTGAAGATACAAACTCATATGTTGATTCTATGTTACTCGACACTTTCTATTTGTTGATGCTCAACACATATAGGAATTATATCTCACACAAATCCTATAGTAATTCTATTTCACTCGACATCTATACTCTAATCGGCACCTATAGTGACTCAGAATCTATAGTGACTCGGCACTTGAAGAACACTCGGCACTCGAAGTTCACTCAACACCTATTGAATTCTCTAGCTTGGCACACACTGTAGCTCAGCCTATGTATTATACTCGACATCATCTTGAGAATTAGGTTAAGTGTGTTGATAGTCAATTGTCAAAACCAATCTGAGACCAACAATCTCCCCCTTTGACATGAGTGACAAAAACACTTAACTAAATGTTATGATTCTGATCTCTATGAGTATACTTCACATTTTGTTTAGAATAAATACAAAAATTCAAAAACTTATTCAAAATTTTGTATACCTCAAAAATTTGTAACTCCCCTTTCAGCTAATGTGCCAATTCTATAACCAAAAATTCCTTGTGCTGAATTTGTCTCATGTTGATGTGTCTGATACTCTTTGCCTTTGTTTTTGTTGATACTCTTTCACACATCTTCACATCTTCTTGTAGTTTTTGCATCCTTTTGGCTATATCTCCTCTTTTGGGTATCCTTTATTACCTTCAAAGAATGTAGTATCTCCCTTATTCTTATTATATGCACAATGTTTGTATCTCCCCCTTCTTATTTACAATTTTATTTTCATAATGCATATATCCCCCTTTATTATCTCTCCCCCTTTCTTGACACTTATGTCATAGGGCCCTAAGGATGAATAGAATAATTAGAAAAAAATGTTTTATTTACCTCCATGATCATCTTCAAAGAAGCATCCTAATTGTCTAAAGCAATTTCTAGTGATTTGTGTTGGCTAGTTGTCTCTGTTGCAAGATGTACAAGGCCTTCTAGTATAGAAAAATTAGGATCTTTCTTTAAAAAAAAAAATTCATAGGCCTATTCCTTACATAGTACTTATAGATGTGGAGTAATAGAGGATTGAATCTATATTAATTTGGCCTTAATATTGGCCTCTTCTACTATCAATACAACTAGCTCCTTTTCGGTGTGAAGCATTGTTGCCAAATGCTTCTCGCTTTGAGCTGGATCTTTGGGTAGTTGTGTGCTAGAAATCTTAAGATTTTGTTCCAAGCTCAGTATCCTTTGGCTAGTTTCTTGTGTGAAATATGATGAGTCACACAAGTTTGAGTACAATGAGAATACATTCCCAAGTATTGTTTTCACTTTTTTAATTTTATTAGCCAATTCTACTTATGAAGTGCTATCTTACTAGATATCTTCTCATTGACTTTCATTTGGAACTTCTTTTCTAACCATTCTAACAATTTAACATTTGTATCAAGGTCTTCATTTTGTACCTAGTCCACTAAGTTGGACAATTTCTCCATGATGGGCTTGGTTTCATCAGGTACTAGCAAGTTGAATGCATCAATAAATATGTCTTTGATTTCTACTAATGCTTGATTTTGTCTATACTCATTTTTGAGTATCTCTTGCTTCTTCCTTCTCTCTTGTGCCTCTTGCACTTCATTTATCTATGCTAGGTTCATTGTTTTAGAGTCATAACTTGGTATGACTATTTCCTCATCAAGTGCAGGATCTCCATAGTGAATTACCCTTGCAATCTTGGTGGAGCTCGAACTTGTTGTTGAAATCTATAGTGGTACTACATAAGTGCTCGACTTTTGGTAGGAGTCCCTAAGGTAGGAAAGTTCACCAATGTTTGTATTGCCCCCTACTCCTTAGGGGTTTTTTCCTCCTCCTTCTCCTCTTCTGTACTTCCTTGATCAATAATAATGATTTGAGGAGGTGTACCTTGGATTTTTGTTGTAGGAACATATTGTCCTGGTTGTTTCTTTGTTGGCTCCTCGACAGTTGTTGTTGCTCTGACTATATGATCAACCCTAGCAGTTATATCCTATGCTTCTTGCTCTTTAGGTTGATCTTCTATAGTTGTGGGAGGTTGTGAAGGTGGTTCTTGTATGTTCACCTTCTCCCTTGTGATTTCTGCTATAGCCTTTTGCAACTCTTCCACACTAATCAAAACTAGATTAGAGCATAGTTGTGATTGCAATGTGGTTTGTGAAGGATCTTTTTGAGATCCTCTGCAGTCAATGGATTGATGTTCTAACCTAAAGTGTTAGGAACATCCTTGACAATCACTATTTTTTTTAGGTATTGTATGTGGAGGACTTGGTGGTGGCAGTTGGGTTTCTTGGACACTCTGTTCTTCCTACTGCTCTTTAGTTGTTGCCTCTTTGCCTTGCTGTGTCTTCTCCATTGTTTCCTCTTCTTTCTCTTTCTCTCCTACCTCCTCTTTTTCATTCTCTTCTTCCTCTTCATCATTTCTCCCCTCAAAGGTGTCTTCCTTCCCTTCCTTAACAATTTGGAGTCCATATATAACCTTCCACATAAGAGTGGATTTATGCACATCCTCAATTTGATTTTGCAAAATTCTAAAGGCTCTTTATTTGGGTGCAAATTTTCTCCCATGTTTCTTGCTAGCCTTAGTTATTTGACCTTTATTTAGGTCTATCATTACATGATACAATGTTGACTCCCTTATTTCCTTCTCCATATTAAGGCAGTAATGTCACTTATACTCAACTAATGAGCTTAGCTCTTTAGGCATTGAACTGTCTAGTTCAAGTGGAGTGGTCTTGAACTTAGCCATCATAGTGTAGATGGACTCTTCCATTATGTTTTGTTCTTCCTTTGACAACTTATTAAAATCAATGGTTTTTAAACTAGTTAGATCTACATTATCTCTAATATTATTGCAAACACTTTCCAATTCAAACTTAGTAGAATGTCTTACCAATCTGAATTTCTCATCATCAGACTTTGTCCTTTCTTTGTCTGATTCAAGAGGTGCAACATACTTTCTTCTTTTCATCTTCTCTATAGGCCCTCCTTGCTTTATTGCTTTTTGCTTCTCCTATTCTTTTTCCACTTGGGTTGTTGCCCTGGTATCTGCCCTTGTAGTTGGCTTGGTTGGGCTTGGCTTTGTTGCCTTCTTCTTCCCTTTTGCTTGTGCAACTGGCTATTTTTGTGCCTTTCTCTTCTTTGGCTCAGCCTTGGGTGCTTCTTGTCAGTACCTTCCTTTTTTTTCCATCCTCCCCCATTCCTTGGGTTAAAGAAAATGGTTCCTAACCTTGTTCCTCTTCATCATCCTCGACTTCTTCACCTCCTTCTTCTTCTGTCGTTCCCTCACTAAATTTGGCCTTTAACTTCTTGACAAGTTTATCTTTCTTCTTTAGTGTGGAGGCAGTCTTCAACTCCATATCCACTTTTGACCTAATCACATCATAGGTTCCAAAATGTGGTGCACTTTTGTCCACTTCTTCAACTATTAGAGTAGTTATAGCTACTAATGCCTCATCTATATTTATTTCATAGCCTAGAGGTCTTAGCCATCTAAGTCTTGGTATGATAGCTTGTATGTATGTGTAGTCAATATCTACAAGAAAGAAAACATCATTTACATGTTTCTTTACTAATGATACTAGAATTCTTAGCCTTTGCTTCATTGTCTTCTTGAAGTCTTCAAAATAGCTAGTCATAAGGGACTCAAAATTAGCTCCCACCTGCTCTATATATTCATTAACTTGAGCTATGATTGACCTATTTGTCTTCCATGCAACTTTTCCAAAAGAAAGAAACTCATTCTGCACATAACAGAATATACAAATCAAAATAGCACCAAATTTGCATTGGGCTCCCTTGGTTCTCTTGATAGCTACTAAATTTTCATTAATTTGTTATAGTTAGAATTCTGTAAGATCATAAGTATGATCCTTTTTCACTAATTTGTAACCCACATCCACTACAATGCAAGGCACACTGTTAAGTTTTCTGGATTGGTAGAATTTGTGTGCAATAACTCTAACAGCAAAATCAACAAGAGGATCTTGAATGGTATCAATTGTCATCCCTCTCTTGTTCCATTTGGCACTAGTATTCTTTTCAATTGTGTCCTTGGCATCACTTCTAAGGGTCTTTGGCTGATCTAGGGTTGGGCACCTTGTCACTCTATGTAAAATTCTCTTTGTGATTTTCACTAGACCATCCTCCAACCATAAGCTTCCATCATGTATTTTGCTAAGCACTAGCTTGATCCATTCAATCTTGAATACTGTAGGGAATTCTAGGTCATGCGTTAAACCCTTCTTCTCAACAATCTGGTACTCTTCCTTCAACACTCCATTTTCACACAATTTCTCATAGGCTTCCCTTCCATATCTCCTATGGCTCCAATCTTGCAATTATAACATCATTTTACATCCTGAACCATAACTACCTTAGGGGGTATGATAGATAGGGTTGCAGCTGGGTCATTTTTATATGCTACTTTTGGTATTGGCCAAAAATTGGGTTGTTTCACTTCATTGGACACAAGCTGACCCTCAAACGGTTCCTTCTCCTCAATTTTCCTAGAGCTAGAAGCCATTCGTGGAATCTAGGGTTTGTACATAAAGGAAATTTGAAACTACATAGCTCAGCACAAATGCAAATACCTCGAAATCGATGAAATCATGTTGAAATGTTGTTACAATTTTCTTAAATACTAGATTCTCTGTTGTGAAGTCGCTATGCACTCTTTTTTTTCTTTGCTCTTCATTTGCAATGAGGAAAAATGATTAAAAATATGATAATATACCCTATTTCCATTTTATTTAATACTTAGTGCATTTACAGCTATCCACTCAGCTTTTGAAGGATTTCTACATTACTAGGCTTCCATTGGTTTTTCATTACTCGGCATCCACAAGAGTATTGTCCACTTAGCTTCAATTGAAATTTCTCTCCACTTAGCTTCTACTACCAACTCAGCTCCAACTAATCATTTGGCTTCTACTATTTTGATAGTCAACTTGACATGCATTGGGGTTTTACTCAACATCAGAGGGCAACTTGGCAACACTTGTGAAATCCTGAAATTTTAAATTTGCATCTTTAATCATGTTGATCACTTCCTTTCAATACTTGCTTGTTTGGAATTGATGTATTATGAAACTTTGTAAATCAATTCCACATGCCTTCTTTTGCTTAGTTTGATGAAGTGTGACCACTTGACCTGTTAGGTGAAGTGATCCCTCCATTTTATGTGTTGCTCCCATCTTTCTTCTTCCATGTCTTATTCATTTCTCCTCTGATGTGTTCAACATCTACCTTCTCTTTACCTTTGTTTTTCTTTGAGTTGGGTGCCTTTTGCCTTGTTGGCCAATTCCTTTTGATATGACTAATCTTTAAGCAACTGAAACATGTGGTTTGACTCAACCATCTGCTATAGTTTCCTCTGAAATGTGTTCTTATGCAATTTTTAGGAATGTGTCCATATTCTTGATAGTAATGACAGTTGTACCTAGTGTTGTAGTCCCAATTGTAGTAATGTCCATGGTTATTTCCTCTTGTTGATTGATTAGGTGTCCACATAGGCTTTGAGCTACACTCAAAAGCTCTATGACCATACTTCTTGCAATTGTAGCAGTGACCTTCAAATCTTAGTGTTCTGATAGTCCTAGTCCTACATTCATGTGCTTGATGTCCTTATTTTTTGCACTTATGACAGTAACCCATATTCTTAGGTTTGTCATGTTGATGGGCATTCTTACTCCTGCATACATTAAAGGTATGTCCTTTTTTACCACATAAATGACAAGTAGGTTTATTGTTCTTACCTTTGTTGCTTCTTTCTTCTACAGTCTTGGATAACTCTCCTTGTTTAGTGCTGGTGTATCCTAGTCCTAAAGTATCATTACTCGCCCTTGGTGATTTTAGTAGCTACTCAAAATACATGATTGCCTCATTAGGTGTGTTGAAGCTCTCTGCAATTTCCTTCTCTCTTTTCAGATCAGTTTGCATCTTTAGTGTAGAGATCTCAATGTCCTTGACATTTAGTTCATGGTGTGCATTCATCATTTGGCTTAGGGTGTTGGTGTCTAGTTGCATGTATGAAATTCTTGCAAGCTCAATTGACTTTTCTTCAATTCTATTAGCAAGGTTTCTCTTGTCTTCTTCTAGCATAGCCTTATCTTCAATGGCTCTTTTCTTTTGTTTAGTCACCTCACAAAGCATCATGGCTTGCGATTCTTGTTCAAGCTTGAGTGTTCTAATTTCTTCTACTTGGGCTCTATTCTTCTCCATTAGGTCTGCTATTGTTGCATCAAACTCTTTGGAATCTCCATTTGAGGACAGTTTTGAGGTGTCAATATCCTTGTATTATGTATCATTCTCAGCTATGACAATGTCTCTCCTTCTCTTTAAGGATTTTCTCAGTTCCTCCCTGGCTTCTTCCAAAGCGTGTATCTAGCAAGTTGTATATCAATTGCCTGATTCTCTATGATCTTCCCAAGTTTTTAGACTTCTATTTCTAGATCTTTTCTCCAAGTTGTAAGGCTCCTCCTTGTGATAACTCAGCTCTGATACCAATTGTTGGAATTTACAAGTGGGAAGATTTACTTTGGGGGGGGCGGGGGGGTGAATCAAAATTAACTAACTTTAACCTTTTTAAAACATTTTAACTAAAATCATTCACGTGCATCTAATCCATCTAATAAACATATAAGTAAAGACATGCATGAAAATAGATAACACCAGAATTCGGTAACCTAGAAACCCTCCAAAATGAGAAGGTAAAACTGGGTGGGGATGACACCCACAAAGTATTACTGTAGAAATATGCAATTGTTCAAGGTTACAAAGTTTGACCACTTCCAATGGTCTGCCCTATGAAAGGCTTGTCCTATTAAAGACTTTACACCCTGTTAAAAGTGACCTGGTTAAAGGATTTACAAACATTCACTTGGAATGTTACCTTGCTAAAGGATTTACAATCTTGTTAAGGATCTACAATGTGGCTATTAAACCAATACGACTGCTAGACCAACCTATCATCATAGGATTTTTATTCTTACAATACAATGGTTAGAAATTATAGTAGAATTTCTTGAACTGATAACTTACAATCTTCAATTGTTGATTCTAGATCCTTTTTTAGTTCTATCTTCTCTGATCCTTGCTTGATCTGATATGTCACTCTTAGAAACTCTAATACTCTATTCTTGATCAAATGAATTCTACAATGTTGCTCTGCTCTTCTCTAAGTGTTTACACCCTTATGCACTTTTCTATAATTCACACATACACTTCTCTCATCCACGCATACAATGGGGTTTCGTCCTCCTTTTAAAGATTTCAAAGACTTAGGGTTAGGCATGAATCTATGATTAATATTTAATCTTCATTTCTAGCTCAATTCTTGCACTTTTTCTATTGGTTGCATGCCTTCTCCATTTTTCTTATTGGCTACATGCTGATTACATAGGTATTGCAAAAGATTCGATCTTAGCTTCAAGATCCTTCAAGATTCATCTTGAGTTAGCTCAAAAATGGTTTACATCTGAGTTTGTGAAGATACAAACTCATATGCTAATTTTGTGCTACTCGACACATATAGGAATATTGTCTCACTTGGCTCCTAGAGTAATTCTATTTCACTTGGCATCTATACTATGCTCAGCACCTATAGTGACTCGGCACCTATAGTGACTCAGCACTTGAACTTCGCTCAGCACCTGAAGATCACTTGGCACTTGAAGTTCACTCGACACCTATTGAATTCTCTAGTTTGGCACACACTGTAGCTCAACATATGTATTATACTCAGCATCATCTTGAGAATTTGGTTAAGTGTGTTGACACTCAATTGTCAAAACCAATCTAAGACCAACACATATACCTTATTCTATGAAGAGTTTCAAATTTACAAAGGAAGAATTGTTTGGCATGATCAATGTTCAATGAGTTTGGTTATTTTTAGTTGGGAGCATATTTAGTAATGTTTGAGAATACTAGAGTTAAGAGTGTTGAAGGTAATGTGAAGATATGACAGAGTAATGTGACATTTTTTGAAGGTATCTTTCAAAATGAGTTTCTAGAAAGTGATTACTAGTAAATTATTTATATCTTTTAGCAGACATGTAATCTAGTTAAGTGAGATTAGAGGAAGGTTAGCTAAATGTTGTAGATGCTATGTTCTAGATGGGAAAAATAGATGTTCATTCTATGAGATTTGGCGAAGGTTGTTCAGAAGATGACCTTTGTGACCTTACTATTACAAATATTTTTGAAAAAAGAGTTTAATTGTAATGAAATGTGTATTGTAACATCTTCATGCTATCCTATATTATTATTACTTGGGGTATGTGTACCAAGAACTTGGGTATGTATGCCTAGAACTTGCGTATGTGTACTAGGGTTGTGGATATGTGTGATACTCATATTAATTTAGAAATGAATATGCATTTTCTCTTAGATTCATATTTCATTAATTGGCCTATTTATTATTTATGGTTTCTTTATGATGTGATTTTAAGCCTTATTCCTTTAGTAATTGAAAAGAATTCTTGGTAACTAAATAAATGGAGAATGCAATAATTAAATTATAGTACTTAGTTTATTATAAATTTTTTAAAAACTAAATAAACATTGAATTTTTGGTAAATTCAAGTTATTCCTTTGTCTTGGATGAAGGATATAATGCTCTAATAATAAACTTTTTTCTTTTCTATAGTTTGATTATCCTCTAAATAGAGTTGAAATTAATTTAAATGTATTAGACTAACCCACTATGAAAGGGAATGAATGGTCTTTCATATACAAGAGTTCTAAGTTTTTATTCCCTTCTATTAAGATGCTAAACCAAGGGGATTGAGTAGAATACTTAGAGAGAGATCTATTTGAATGAGTCTTTAAAATTGCAACTACAACCCTTTTCTTTTCCTTATAAACTACTTAAACTTTGTGAAGGGTATCACGGATATGGAAAGATTAAAAAAATAGTCGAATACCTATGTTTTTCAAGACTAGAATCATATTAAATTATCTTTCAAATTTGAGATGGGGCTTGTGGAAAATTAAAATAAAACTTGACATAAACCTTTATTATTATTTCATATGCTTTGGCTTAAATTCTTAAACCCCTGCTATTGCTAATAAGAAAATATGTCTAGGCTCATTCTTTCAAATAAAAATCTCAAAGAAGACTTCTGAGTATGAAGAAATATAGTATGTGTATGGTATATATAAATATTTTATTACATTAACTACATTATAATTGTTATATCATATATGATATAATGGAGTTAAATTGACTGTATATAAGATCTAATAAAACTATTTTAATTAAAATTGTAATGACAATAGAAAGAGAATGAGTGTGGTTGGTATGTATGACTATAATTAGAAGTTTTTTAAATTATCGTTTACAATCTAACAAACGACAGATTTGGGTATGATAAGTTTTTATCAACACCTTATTTGTCCTTTAATATAATGCACTTATCCCAAGAACTAGGTGTTCATGGAAAAAGTATAACCAATATGAGTTGAACTTTGGATCAAAATTATGCTAAAAATGCCTTAGGAGCTATTTCATCTCATAGTAAATGTTGTAATAGTTGAATGCTTGGTTGGAAGTAGTGTTTTATACCAAATCTATGTCACACATTACTAAGTCGTTAGCATTAACTTGTGTCTCTTTTAGCCTTAGGAAGGAGAAAACTAGATTGAACTTGTAATTAGGGTAGTCTTATTTCCACAAGAGTTACTAATGTTAATAAGCAAGAAAAGGATACCCAATGACTTAAGCCCAAGCAAAAAAGGGATAAGGCATGGGTCCTATGAGGGGGGCTACAAGTCTATTTTTTAGGTCCAAGAGGTACCATAAGAATTTTTTTGGGATGCTAAAGGATTTGTTAGAATCTTTTCCTTCAAAATATGAGCCTCACTTTTTTAGGTCTCTTATTTTGAGTGGGTAAAAGTGGGGTGGGGCTGGAAATAGCCCCACTAGCTTAGTGAAAAATTTAGTAACTTGTCAAAAAATGATACACTTTATTCTCATCAAAATTTACCAAAATATAAAATTTAGAAATATTTTCCTTAAACTTAGGAGCTGGAACTTCTCACTGAAAAATTCATAGGACCACTCATCTACAATTTTCCTAAAAGATCTTAGTGGGTGCAACTCTATTTTTAAGAAAGCTCACATCCATGGAACCCTAGCCTAAGAATTTTTCCCACTCCCCCTACTCTACTGCATTTAAGATCATGTTAGCATTAATCTCATTAAGATTTTTTAGTAAAAATTATTTACAAGCAATTATATATTTATTGCCAACTTATCTCAATTTTCAAATGGAAGGATGTGAACATCAATAATGCTATGGGGTATGAGGAACTGTGAATTGATGTTGCGAACTGTGCTCAATGCAAAAATCTCTAAAAGACTAATTCACATATTCCTTTCCATTTTCAATACATATATGCTTGATAGAAAGAGAAGACTCCTTCTCCACAAATATCTTAAAGATTCAAAATCAATCAAAGACATTAGACGTGTACTTCAAGAAGTACACCCATGTGCATCTAGAGAAGTCATCTATGAAGGTAAGTACATATCGAGTACCGAGAAAATATGAAGTGAGAAATGACATAAGATCATTGTGTATCAACTCCATTGGTTCCTTAGCATATGTGGATTTACCTGTTGGAAAAGGATCTTTTTGATGTTTTCCTAGTGCACAACCTTGACAAACACCATCAATACTAAAGCTCTAAGTTAGTTCAGTCACTAGCTACTATGTACTGATATGTTTTAGATATCTGTAGTTGACATTACACTTTGAATAAGTGAGGTAACCAAATTAGGTGAGTGTTTCATATGGTGGGAAGAACCTGAATAAATTATCCAAGTAGAAGAACAAGAAAAATCTCGTACAGAAAGAGCATGTCCTTTCCTTGAAGGAGGAGGTAGTCACTTCGAAGAAGCAATATTGTGTTTTTGTATGACCTCCTTTAAAGTTGAAAGACATTTCCAACACCTAGAAATTGGATGTCCTTCCTTGCCACAAAACTATAATGATTACTTGTAAATTTTGTAGTCTTGGAGGAAGACTCGCCAAACTTAGAAGGTTTGCCCTTCAAAGAGGATTTTCGAGAATCTAATCTAGGAGATGTCTTGGAGGAACTCTCACTACCAGTTGAATATGTTTTGGGCTTTAGTTTCTGCTTTGGCTTCCATGTAGATGTCTAAGAAACCAATGCTTGGTTCTTTGATCCTATTAAAGAGTCTGACTATGTAAGCTTGGCCTACTCTCTAGTCAACCGATCACATAATACCTCAAATGCGGGCATTGTAAATATGGGACCCAAAGCATCCATAGTAGAATGGAAGGTAGATGAGAAAATATGAAATTTTCCTTGAAGTTTTAACAAAATCAGATAAATGCACTCCTCATCAGTCTTTACTTTACTACAATCGTGTAACAAAGATCTTCATTGTTTAAAATTCATTAGAAAGTCCTCAATGGAGGGAAAAGCATCATGTACAAGTGATGTAATCTCTACCTTAATTAGAAGTGATATGAACTCATTGACTATAACAAAAAAGCCCTCTAGCTTAGTCCACATATCTTGAGGAGTAGTGCACCCATTAAGATGAAACTGTAAACTATTGGATACCTACAAAGAAATCACCCTCATGGCCTCATCCACCTTGTTATTATGATGCATGAACTCAAAGGCTCTCTATAAAATTGGGTGCACATCATCTAAACAAGACGACAATCCTTTTGAACAAAGAACTCGTGTCATCAAAGTTTTCCATTTGTGATAGTTATGTGGGGTCAGAAGAGCTAGACAAGAAGAGGTTTCAACCAATTTTTTAGAAGGTGTTTGTTTTGATGTATTTCTGGTTTATTGATGTAAATGATAGAAAAAAGCATCTAAAACACCCCCTCGCAATGCAAAAAATGAAATCCTAATAGCTAGTAAGAAAGCTTATACAATAAGAAGAGCAAAAAATATTCAATTCATAATCATGTGTACCTTTGAAAAATTCTAATGAATATAATAGAGAATCTAGAAAGAACTCAAAAAGAGATTTCCAGTGCTTCTTCTGGATTGAAAAATGGAGAAAAATTGAGCAATCTAGGCCTCCCAAAATGCAAGAACAATCATCTGGCTTTAACTTCAAAAATAGGTAACATACTAGAAAAAATCACCAATAAAACCTACACCAATGTGTCCATCTTGGAATCAGCTTTACAATAATATCTTGTTTGCCAAAAAATTCCTCTATTTTCTCAAAATATCACAAAAAACCCAGGTAGGTTTAGAAGACAAAAAAGGTCAAAATACCCCTTTAAGCCCCAAAATTCTAGCCCCCTGGGCGTGCATATGACCAAAGACAGGCACGTTAAGTCCAAAGTGGAGCTCGGGTGGCATTTGGGTTGTGGTAACCAACAGAAAAATGTTGTGGTAGAGGAAAGGTGGAGTGCCAATGGAGGGCGAGTAGAGCATGGCAGACGGTTGTTTGGTTGCACAACGATGGCTCCATGGTGGCTTTGTGGTGGCTCTATGATGGCGTGGTGGCTGCACGGTGGTGCGGCAACTGCACCTTTTTTAAAACTAAATGCATAATTATTAAAACATATTTTGAATTTTTAAAATATTTTTGTTTATTTTTTAATGAAAATCACCTCAATTTGTGTGCCAAGGGTTGTACGACTCTTGTATGCAAAATATTTTTTCCTCCTGTTCAACTGTGGCCAAAATCAAAGTGTTTTATATGAAAATAGGGGTTTTGATGTCCTTTGAATCCAACTAGAAGGTCTCTTTGGACTCAAAGTGCTCCAAATTTCATAGACCCCTCTATTTCCATAAAAAAATTTTGAAAAAATTAGATTTATTCTATCAAACCCTCATTCCTACTTTCCTCCAAATAAAAACAAGCTACAATAGATCTAGCTCTAACACCATGAAGGATTTGATGAGAACAAATGGACAAATCCAGTAGAACACCTGCATGCAAGAACCTGCCACATAGAAGAAAAAGACAAGAGAAGGCAAGGGTTTGGCTCTGAAAACATGCAAGAATATATTATCAGAAAGAGAATAAAATAAAAATATACCATTGATCAATCCTTATAAAATGAGATCATAAAACCTAAAAGGGAAACCCTAAGACATAAATGACATTTAATAATTAATATTTAATTATTAAATGGGAATGCATGTGCATAAAGGGAAATATTAAGAAGGGAGAAAACATAATTTAATAAAATACAATAAAATTAATCCTTTACTCTCACAATTTATTATTGGATCCATTACTAAAATTGATAACTATGCTAGTAGTTGGAACTATTTCATGCATATATAAATGTAGTTACATTAGTTTCCATGTTTTCTATGTGACATCATTTTTTATGAATCTTTTGTATCAGTAATCCTCTCAACCAATAGTGAGAAAAAAGGCAGCGAGGCTCAATATATAAAAAATCACCTTAACCAATGCTTACTTTTATGAGGCATGACCAAAGATCAAGTTTAGACTTTATATTCAAATATGCAGGTCACATAGGCCCATTGATTGACATAAACAAAGGCCAAACATATGTCACAAAGGTAGGATCTTGTGGATCACCGTTTTGGTGAAATTGGGTCAAGGGTATGCAGCATTGAGACATGGCACACTGATGATAGTTTTTGAATTTCCATCCCCTATCTACCTATACAACCTTTGTAGCACCAAAATGTGGCAACTACTACAATAATAATTCTTTGAATTAAAAGCCTCAAAGAAAAGAAGATCATAGACACGATATAAGCAATGCGATTTTGGCCATTTTTTACCCAAACTTTGCAAGGTCATTACTTTTAGCTTGGTTCTTAGAATTTCCAACTACTTAAACTTTTGGAAAGGTATTCAAGTGATATAATTTCAATCCCTTAATGATATGCCTTTAGAAAATTATGATAAAGGACAAATGAAAATATTGGCCCTCAAGTGCACTCTATAGGCCTTCAAAAATACAAATGAGTAATACAAGAAAAATATCAAAAAATGCATTTATTTTCTTTCATTTATCCTCTTTGTTACTTTGTACTACCTAATATCTTCTTCAGATTGCTCTAGATGATGGTTGTGGTGCATAACATCTATAGCTTTTGATGACTCACAAGGATATGAATTTGCTAAGAAAAAATCATAGAATCTTTGGTTCCACAAACTAGAATGCCTTGCCTATTGGGGACACATTCATAAGAAAGGGGGATCCATGGAAAATAGACATGCCTCAAAGCAAGATAAGACATAAAAACCCTATGAAAGAATGCACTTAGAGGAAATTGGAAGCTAAAATATACATTTCCTTAAGGAAAATGCAATATGTGCAACGACACATCTTTGAAACTAATAATAAGCAACCTAACCTATTCCACCATAGCTAAATGACCAATGGAGCATTCAACAAAACCATTAATGGTTGATAAAAATGGTTTCCCTTCCTAACCATCTTTTGGAAATCTTCATGCTTGTGGAAAACCTCCCAACAAAGAAAATCAGATAGGAATTTGAAGGGCTTTTAGAATTCCTTATGAAGACTAGGACCATAGAATCTCACCTAATTTTGAATGCTTTTTTCCTCTTTCAATAGACAAGAAAATCAAATTTGATACCAAATGAAAGGAACCTAAAACCATAAAAATAAACCTAATAGTTTTCACATTAACCTAATAAGGGAAATAGTATGCATTGGTTGTTTTCTATGGCTAACAATAAAAAAAATATCATGGAAAATGCCTCAAATTTAAAATTATGTTTATAATTTATATTATGAATCATGTTCGTTTGTTATTAGGTCAAAGGTCTAATGATGTATACTTTGTGTACTTTGTTTCCCCTAGAAGACAACCCTATTTTATGGGGGGGCATTTTATTATAACTATATATATTATGATATATTCTATAATTTTGATGGTTGTTGAGTTATGTTCAAATATCCATTGGTGATATTCTTGTTAGAAGCTTTATCCACAAGTATTTAATTGTATTTTTGTGTTGATTTTTAAATAATATATTGGACAACTTTTGTAGCGTGAGGTTTTCCTCTCATAAGGTTTTCTCTTATTTCAATCATTGTGTTGTGATATGCATGTTAAAATTTTGCAATTTTTGTAAAGATATGAAAGTTTTGCATAACCTTTCTCTCAAGGTTTATAGAAATTTGTTTCACCACCTTACCTTCCTTACAGTGAGGTCGACAATCTCCTCATCTGTGTGGTATTGGAGGGTTTGTTATATCATGTTGTCAATCCCATTAAAATGTTTACTCAATGCACTACATGTTATATGGGGGCTAAGTTTCTTCTTGGAATCATGAAAAAAACTCTCATTCTTGCTCTTTCATATCTTAAAAGTATCATAATTGCATTTAGCAACTTCCATTACATTAAGTCTTGCTTACAACTTGTTAACCACAAATTACAAAGTGCACACTTTTCCTATATTGACCTATATAATTAATATTATTTAATAATAAAGATGAACATTACAAGACAAGATGTAATATCCATATTTGAAATACACCAAAATTATAATTTGGTTCTTTAACTTAATACCATTAAATTTATTTCTTATGAAAAATATTGTTTGGTTCATAAAACAACACAATATTATAATTTGAATTATTTCACTCAATATAGTGAGGCAATTGCTTTACAAGAAGGGTCCATTGATCATGGGACTTATATTTGATTGTTCAACTTAGCACAATTGATGCCACTACTTCTCAAGAAGAGTTGACTAATCTATATGGAAACACAAGTTTATTAGATAATTTTCCTCAACTTAACAAAATTAAGGTAATCATTTCCTAAGAAGAGTTGACTATTTGATGGGGCAACCCAATCACAAAATTCTTCTAGTGCGAGTTTGTTCTACAATCAACATGCAAGTGAGTGTCAATTTACTTCATTCATCATAGTAGTTAAGTGATAGCCCTTGTAGATGACTACAAGGCTCAAAAATAATCCACATGAGCATTTTCTATATATGTAGATATATCCATGACATATTCAAAAAGCCTTCAAACAGAAGCCTACATATTTGAAAATTTAGTGGCAAAATATCATATTGATGAAATGACCCTAGCTAATCAAGACCACTATTATACTAGGGAAATTAATTACTTCAAATAAATGTGCTATTTGGGATTACTGCCTAACTCTGTTACACCAGGAAAATCACAGCTAATGCATATAATAAAGAGTCTACAATATCTCATTATTCATCGACATTTGTAGCACTGTCAACAAAACATAAAATGGGAACCTGTTTGGTGACCCAAAATGCCTGGCGCCATCATCTTGCAATTGGAAAAATGGCATTCACCAAGTACAATATCGGTGCTCAGACTCAGCGATGTCCATTGGTCGGATATGAGCATTGAACTCATGTGGAGCCGGCAGTAGGAATGTTTGGGTCTGCCGCAGATGTGCTAACGATGCCCAGATCCGCAAGAAATGCTGCCCGACGGTATTGGCTCTGTCCAGGATCGTGGTGGCTGGTCTGAAGTTTAGTACTGGCCTAGTTTTTGAGTCGCGGCCTGTTCATTTCATGCCTGGCCGAATCCGCCCATGACTTTTTGGAAGGAGCACCTGCTAATCACGATTTAGACTTTTCCTTAACCCGCTCTCTACAACCTGAGTTTATAGTTGCTGCCGCACTGCGGATTTTTCCCGTCTGCCACAATACTGATGCGATTTATAATTTCATTCGCACCCCTGTCTAGTCTGAGTTGCTTACATGAAATATGGATCGGTCACTAGTTATTTCCCCTCTGATTGGAGATGGATATCAGACTCTTATCTGGTTTGATTGATACTCTGGCTCCTTCTACGAATTTGCTCCAATCTTGGGGTATGGTGATCTATTCTTCTTGAATCTCCCACTTGGCCTTAGGCCACAAATTTTGCCCTGTCAAAGTGACTGCAGTATCACTTTCAGATTGCAATAATTCGGATGATATTCCACATCCTCAAAATTGGAGATCTAAGAGAGTTTCCGTTCTCAGAGACCTCTTAAGAATTTGCAGGCCGGGGACTACAAATTGCTCCACTGAAAATAGAAATCGAATCCAAAAACTGCTTGCCTCAAAGGGAGCCCTATGTCCTTTATTTATCTCTTTGCCGGGAAGTTTCTGGAAATCATCCGGAATCATCTTGCACTACAAATATTAACTTTATAAAATTAAATAATTAACTTTATAAAGTTAGAATACAACCTTTATTTAATATTCGAATGAGTAGGCCCCGCTTTCTTAATTGGAAGACAACTCGACCCTCTTCACATAATTATTTGCCTACGAGAGTCAATGATAGGCAAATCCCCTGTTATAATTACGTTGCTAAGGGAGGGACATGACAGTCCGCCCTTCCGGATATTGCTTGCCCTCAAGCAATCTCAGAGCTGGATGCTGCAAAATGGTCTCATTCTCCCAAGTAGCATCTTCGACTGGTAGATTCTTCCATTTAACCAAATATTCTCAGATTACTCTTCGACGAAGCTATTTTTCTCTGCTTTCTAAAATGAATTCCAGTACCATGATCAATTTCCCTTCATCATCCAGAGGCGACAAGACTGCAGAAGGTATCACATTCTGTCCCAATGCCTTTTTGAGACATGATACATGAAACACATTATATACTTTGCTGTCTGCTGGAAGCTCAAGTTCATAAGCCAATTCCCCTATTCGCCTACTAATCCTGAATGGTCCATAATACCTGGGTTTAAGCTTCTCTGACCCACTCTTTTTGAGAGTAGATTGTCGGAATGGTTGGAGCATTAAGTAAACCATGTCGCCCACCTCAAAGCTTCTCTCCATCCTCTTTTGATCTGCATATTGCTTATACTGATTCTGTGCTCGAGCGATGTTATCACGTAGAGAGTTAATGATATCTTTACTTTCTTGCAGTAATTTCCCAGCACGTGGAACCCGAACATCACTCATCAATAAGTCAATGAAACTGGGTGTATCATAGCCGTATAATGCTCGGAAAGGTGTCATTTGGATAGACATGTGGAAAGTGGTGTTATAGCAATATTCACACAAATAAATCCATCTCACCCAAGCCTTTTGCTGATCAGCTACGTAATTCCTCAAGTAGCCTTCCACCCATTTGTTTACTATCTCTGTCTGACCATCAGTTTGCGGGTGATAACTAGTACTGGGTGTGAGCTCAGTGCCGCATAATCGAAACACCTCTTGCCAGAAATGACTCAAGAATCTACTATCCCTGTCACTGACAATACTGCGGGGTATCCCATGTAACCTGAAAACCTCCTTGAAGAATACTTCGGCTACCTGTACTGCAGTATAAGTAGTGGTGATGGGAAAGAAATGAGCATATTTTGTTAGCCTATCCACCACCACATAAATGCAATCACGTCCTTGAGCCTTGGGCAACCCAGTAATGAAATCCATGGATATGCATTCCCATTTCTGACACAGAATGGGAAGTGGCTGTAGAAGCCTTGCTGGAAAGGTGTGCTCCTGTTTATTCTGTTGGCAAATGGAACACTCACAAACATACTGCAAAACATCCTTCTTAAGTCCCTTCCATGTAAACCGTTCTCGCACCTGTCTATATGTTTTAAAGTATCCAGGGTGACCAGCTATAGGTGAATCATGAAGAGCTCGCATAATGAACTGTTTCACCTTAGATCCTGGGACTAAAAATACCCTGCTCTTGTAAATAATCAATTCATCCACAAGTGTGTACCTGGTATCAACAAGGGTCCCATCAACTATCTTTGATGCCCATGAATCTCGGGCATATTCTGCAATAATTAGATGCTTCCAATCCTCAGAGATTTCAATCATTGAACTAAGATGTGGCCTGCGTGACAAGGCATCTGCTACCACATTCTGTGTGCCCTTAACATAAGATATATCGAAGTCATATGCCTGTAACTTACTGACCCATTTCTGCTGCCTATCATTGAGATCCCTTTGCCCGAGGAAATGTCTTAAACTGTTGTGGTCAGTTTTTATGCAGAATTTGCCACCTACTAAGTACTGTCTGAACTTAGCTAGTGCATGCATGATAGCTAACATCTCCTTGTCATAAATGCTGAATGATCTCTCGGGCCCACGAAGTTTCCCGCTTTCATATGCAATTGGGTGTTTATCCTGCATTAGAACAGCCCCAATACCATCTCCTGAGGCATCACACTGGAGTTCAAATGGTTTCGAGAAATCAGGCAACGCTAGTACCGGACACGAAGTCATGATCTCCTTGAACTTGTCAAAACAAGCCTGTGCCTTTGCTGACCAAACGAAAGCTCCCCTCTTAAGAAAATTGGTTATAGGAGCCGCGTGTCGTGAATATCCGCAAACAAATCTGCGGTAGAATCCACATAATCCAAGGAACCCCCTTAACTGAGTTAGGTTCTCCGGAGTAGGCCACTCTACAATAGCACGAACTTTATCAGGATCCATCCGTACACCTTCTCGGCTGATAATATGACCTAAGTATAACAACTCAGTCATTCCCAAATCGCATTTGGATTCTTTGGCATACAAGGATTCTTCTTGCAAAGTCTTCAATACTATTTCTAGATGCGCCATGTGCTCCTGCCATGTTCGACTGTATACCAAGATATCATCAAAGAATACCAACACGAATTTTCTCAGCTGACGATGGAAGACCTTGTTCATGGTAGACTGGAAAGTAGCTGGTGCATTGGTCAATCCAAATGGCATTACTACAAACTCAAAATGCCCACAGTGGCACCTGAATGCCGTCTTCTCAATGTCCTGTTCTCTAACTCTAATCTGGTGGTAACCTGATCTCAAATCAATCTTACTAAAGTAGCATGCCCCATGTAGTTCATCTATTAGCTCATCAATCCGTGGAATAGGATATCTATTCTTAATGGTTTTCTTATTCAGCATCCTGTAATCTATACACATACGTAACGAACCATCTTTCTTCTTAACCAAAACTACTGAGGAAGCAAAAGGAGACTTACTAGGTCTGATGTGTCCCATTGCGAGAAGCTCCTTGATGGTTTTTTCTATCTCATCTTTAAGCCTTTTGGGATGCCTGTATGGAGTAATCATGACTAGTTTAGCGCCTTCTTCCAATTCGATAATGTGCTCGATCCCTCTATCAGGTGGTGTACCAGGTGGAATATCCCATTCAAGATCCTCATGTCTCACCAATCTTTCCAATCGTCTAAGAGAGATTGTTCGAATATCACTATTTCGAATAGCTCTCAATACATGCTGCCTCCCATCTACTTCGAACTTAATCTCCATGTCCCTGAGTCGGAAAGTAACCTCACCCAATAAACGTAACCATGTCATTCCCAAAACGATATCCAAATCACCCATATTGACCACGTGGTAATCCGCTTTGAACTCATAATTATTCAGGCGTAAAGGCATGTCTCTGACTATCTTGTTACACTTAAGAGTGTATCCGTCAGCAACCTGTACACGAAGACCTTCAAATTCTTCTGTCTTAATACCACGACGCTCGACCAATCTTGCATCAATGAAGTTATGTGTAGCTTCGGTATCAACCAATGTAATCACCTTCTGCCCTGCTAGGACTCCACGTAACCTGAAAGATCCTTCCTGTTGAATGCTAGACAAGCGCCCTTGCTGTAGATGCAATTCAGGTTCTTCTCTCTGTTCTGACTTTCCTGTCTCTTCCTCAGATTCTGAACCAGTATGTTCACCCTCTTTCTCCGTACTGTCAGAATCTGATTCCTCGTAATATGCCCACATAACTCTATTGGCTTTTCCTTTGGGTCGCAAGGGACAATCATGATCCCTGTCATATGGACCTTTGCAATAGAATCATAGTTTCTTCCTTCGTAAGTCATTTAATGCTTCTGTATCTAGGGGGGTGGTAGATTTCCCTTTGGTTTCAATGCTCTTCCCTTTATTTTTGTCAAACTTCCTGTTGTCTTTGAAAGAGGTAGTGCTCCTGGGAATGAACCGGCTAGAAGGGGCTATAAGTTCCATACTTCGTGCTTTCCTCATGGCTTCCTGCAGTGTGGGTGGGTCAAATGCCTTAATCCATCCCTTGAGGGGTTCAGACAATCCTTCGGTAAATAGGATAACTAACCTCCTTTCCGAAACATCTGGTACCATGACTGACAACCGCTGAAATTCACTAATATAAACCTCCACATTGCCAGTTTGTCTTAATTGTGCAAGGTCGCGGAAATAAATTTCTGGATCCTTCTTATCAAAACGTTCAACCAATCTATCCACAAAGTCCCGGTATGATGTTACCTGATTGTGCTGTAAAGTAACCATTCCATGTGACCACCAATCATGAGCTGCGCCTTCCAAATGCAAGGTAGCATACCTGATGGCGTCTATTTCTGACATAGGCCTTAACGCTAAAAAGGTGTCCAACTTATGAATCCAAGCTTGTGCTGTCATCTGGCCACTCCCATCGAAGAAAGGCAAAGTAAGTTTACTGACAGCTCGTTGTAACTCACTTTCATGACCTCCTCTAGGTCTCCTATTCTGGCGGCTATTCCTCATATGTTCTCTTCTTTGGTTTAGATATCGATCAAAGTTCAATAATTCACGCACATGCGGGGGTAATGCTTGCCATTCTGCCGTAGCAGCCCTAAGATCATCCTGAAAATCTTCTGGTGCATCGTCTTCTCCTATCTCCTGAGCCTCTTCCCTTAAGAAGGTGGGACGAGTAGGCCTATTTGCTGTCCATGATCTGCGCCTAGGAGCACCTTGTGATCTTGCCACACTCCTATCATCGTGATCAGATGTGCCTCTTCCTTGATCTTGAATCCTGGGCTGAATAACTCTTTCCATTATGGTAGTCAAAGCCTGTAGTGTCTGAGTTATTTCTTGTTGTCCGTTAGTCATGGTTCTGTAAAATTCTCTGGTTTCATCATCGTCGACTCTAGGAAATCTTGGCGGACTCTGTCTTTCACCCATATCCCTATTCTTGAATATGGTTCTCGAGTACAACTCCGGAAATTTTTTTACCTAGTCAGGATGGCAGGACTACTGCTCTGATACCACTGAAATGACCCTAGCTAATCAAGACCACTATTATACTAGGGAAATTAATTACTTCAAATAAATGTGCTATTTGGGATTACTGCCTAACTCTGTTACACCAGGAAAATCACAGCTAATGCATATAATAAAGAGTCTACAATATCTCATTATTCATCGACATTTGTAGCACTGTCAACAAAACATAAAATGGGAACCTGTTTGGTGACCCAAAATGCCTGGCGCCATCATCTTGCAATTGGAAAAATGGCATTCACCAAGTACAATATCGGTGCTCAGACTCAGCGATGTCCATTGGTCGGATATGAGCACCGAACTCGTGCGGAGCCGGCAGTAGGAATGTTTGGGTCTGCCGCAGATGTGCTAACGATGCCCAGATCCGCAAGAAATGCTGCCCGGCGGTATTGGCTCTGTCCAGGATCGTGGTGGCTGGTCTGAAGTTTAGTACTGGCCCAGTTTTTGAGTCGCGGCCTGTTCATTTCGTGTCTGGCCGAATCCGCCCATGACTTTTCAGAAGGAGCACCTGCTAATCACGATTTAGACTTTTCCTTAACCCGCTCTCTACAACCTGAGTTTATAGTTGCTGCCGCACTGCGGATTTTTCTCGTCTGCCACAATACTGATGCGATTTATAATTTCATTCGCACCCTTGTCTAGTCTGAGTTGCTTGCATGAAATATGGATCGGTCACTAGTTATTTCCCCTCTGATTGGAGACGGATATCAGACTCTTATCTGGTTTGATTGATACTCTGGCTCCTTCTACGAATTTGCTCCAATCTTGGGGTATGGTGATCTATTCTTCTTGAATCTCCCACTTGGCCTTAGGCCACAAATTTTGCCCTGTCAAAGTGGCTGCAGTATCACTTTCAGATTGCAATAATTCGGATGATATTCCACATCCTCAAAATTGCAGATCTAAGAGAGTTTCCGTTCTCAGAGACCTCTTAAGAATTTGCAGGCCGGGGACTACAAATTGCTCCACTGAAAATAGAAATCGAATCCAAAAACTGCTTGCCTCAAAGGGAGCCCTATGTCCTTTATTTATCTCTTTGCCGGGAAGTTTCTGGAAATCATCCGAAATCATCTTGCACTACAAATATTAACTTTATAAAATTAAATAATTAACTTTATAAAGTTAGAATACAACCTTTATTTAATATTTGAATGAGTAGGCCCCGCTTTCTTAATTGGAAGACAACTCGACCCTCTTCACATAATTATTTGCCTACGAGAGTCAATGATAGGCAAATCCCCTGTTATAATTACGTTGCTAAGGGAGGGACATGACAATTGATAACATGCATGTGCGTGCAAGCCTAAAGGACTATGAATTCATAACGTGCAAATCCATTAAGACCCAAGCAACCATGAGTCTACAACATACAAGATTACAAAACTCCAAAATACCATGGATCCACTTAACATGCAACGATATACAAAACATATGTCTATTTGTAACTTTAATATATCATAGGTTTGTAACACATACCAATATGCAACTAATGAATCCACTCATGCAACTACATATAAACTATTAATTCATGTATAAGAGTGCAAAATATTGTGAGTCCATCCTATTAACTAAATTTAAAACCATAGAACATGGATGCTACCATAGAAAACCAATCGATGTGTATTAAATAATAATTTACTTGAGTTGTTTCCACAAACAATATCTAATACAAAATGAAAGCACTTTAAACTCATAAAACAAACCAAGTATCTTCCACATTAATACGAAAAGAGAAATCATGCAAACAAGTTCGTCTTTAAGGCTAACAAAAAAGAAAAAGAAAATATACACAAGAAGGAAAAGAATAGAAAAATATAAAAAGAACACCCAATGTATAATTTAGCAAACAAATATTACAATACCATATCTAAGTACTCTATCAAGATAATATGGACAACATCAACCATTGTCTTCTAGAGTCAATATGACAAAATGTCCCTCATCTCCAACATATTTTCTCTCACATATGAACAATGCTTTCTATTGTGAATCATGATTGCTTATCATTAGGTCAAAGGTTTGATGGTAGACATTTTGTGCACTTTGTTTTCCCTTGAAGACAACCCTATTTTATATAGGTGTTGTATTATAACTATATATTGTGATATATTATGAGAGTCTAATAGTTGTTGAGTTGTTGGTGATTCACCTGTCAAAAGCTTGCTCTGCAAGTATATTGTAATCTATTGTTGATTTCTAAATAATATTTTGGGTAGCTTTTAGAGTGTAATGTAAAAAATCCCCATATAAAACACTTTTTTTGTGGTATACCTATTATTTTTGTTTATTTTTGTTAAGTTTCTATAATTGTAACATATGAAGTTTTGCACAAGCATTCTCTCAATGTTAGTGTACAAAGTTGTTGTGCTACCTTAGCTTCCTACAACAAGGTACAATAACTTTGTCTGCATGGTATTGGAGGGTGTGTCACATCAACATTGCCAATCACGATAAAAGTTTTAGTTAGTGCACTACATGTTATAGGCAATGTCTAAACACCAAAGTAAAACTTGTATCTTACCAAGGGGACATAGTTTTTATTTTCAACCACCTCTATATAATAATATTTTAGTTGGTTATCAGCCACTACATACATTAAAGGGGGGATAAATTGATTCTTCCAATCTAGAAAATAATTGTCACAGATGCATTTAGCATCCATGACATTATATTACATACAATTTGTCAAGTACAAATTACAAAGCATACTCTCTTTTCTACAATGACATCTAATTAATACTAATTAATGCATACATTCTTTTCTATAATGACATATAATTAATTTTTATCTATTAATAAATATGAATATTAGCTAATATAGACATAGTGATATTGCTATCTGTGTACTTTTTGAGTCAAACTCATTGACCCATGTTTCATGAGTAGCGATTCACAAGAATCTATCTCTCATGAGAATAAATGGAACACTTAGCATTCATTGGATCTAGGTGATGCTCACATGGTGAAGTGACAAAAGAATATGCTTAAAATCTTGTTGAACCCTTTTCAAATAGTATTTGATAGTAAACCCTGGCTTCTCTGTGATTTCACGTGTTTTACTTTTATGAATCTCACTTGTTCTTTTGAGATATTGTCTACAATTCAGGGACCTAACTTGCACTTGCATCGGATGACTTTCTGCTAATGCCATGGTCTCAATTTGAATTCTAGATGAAGATCAATGATGGTGAGTTTTATGACAATTATTGGCTTGGCTCTGTGGTGTTTTCTCAGACACCAGTTAATGATTGGATTACCAAATGTCTTCATATGAGTTTCAGGCTCATTTGTAATCACAATGTAATCAACATGTATTTTATTTTAAATCTGTTCTTGCTTTGTGGTTCAGGTATTAGACAGTGGTTTGGGATTTGAACTTTGAATAGCAGCCTTCTCTTGGAACATTGATGTAATGGGTTTATTTTTTGAGATCTAAATTTGGGATTCACAATGTTAAGAATCATTGGTGTTGATAGATATTCGCTCTAGATGCAATCTTTCTTCTTTTGCATTCTTTTTTATACTAGACATTCATTTCTACGGGAGCCTTTTTTAAACCAATTATTATTATTATTAATATAAACATAGGTTTCGCCCAAAAAAAGGGGAAAAAAAGACATACAGTGAAATCATCGCTTTACGAGAATCCATCGGACTTGAATTTGATTCTTCAAATTAGCACAGCTCTTCTCAAGAAGAGCCAACTATCTACACGGCAATACACGGATATAACTTTCTTCAACTGAAACTCGTCGTAGTTTCACATTGGCTTCTTTCATCAAAAAAATAATACTCTGTAGCATTTTATAGTCGAGGGAGTAAGCTACACAAAATGTGTAATAGTTCTCCGGGGATTCCCATACAAAATGGGTAGTAAAGCTCCAATATACTCATGCCATTTGAAGATTTTGAAGAGACTATTTGTTCCAAGTCGTCTTATTCTCTGTGATGATGTTCTTTGATTCTTGTTCAAGTGCGGTAACGTAAACCACTTGTCCAGACTTCTGAAATTGCATAATTTTCTGTAAGTTTATTCAACAAGTTATTGCATTTACGGTTGCGAGGAGTTATTTACAATTTTAATAACAATTGTTGAAAAGTTTTGAGAACAATTGTAGTCTTTAGTACTTTTATACAATGTTAAATTCATATATCAAAGAGCCCTTTGTCAGTGTCATCCCTACTGATGTGTAACACCCAATCTGTTGAGATCATCCATATAACAATTTTTAGCTTACACTAGAACGCACAATTATTAGAAGGAATGAGTCTGGTATCGAGTTCTAATTTTGGCAGAATACTCAGTTTTTTCGGCTCAACTGAAAAGATTGCGATCAAGACTCGTGATCTTGTATCGGATAATAAAATGAACTTACAGACAATGTAAGATCCTCCTTAAAAGAGAACACTATTAAAAAAACTTAAGATGAAATGCTTCTTCAAGCTCTTCCCTATCAACAAAAAATAGCATGTCATTATCCCTGATTACATTTATGGCCTCAATCTCTGCACCATCTTCATTGAATACTTTGACAGGATGGAACCCAAATTTCAGACCTGCATGCTCCCAACAAAAAATTATATTAATTATATTTATATCGCTTCTTTTATAAAGCAATTTTTTCGCACAACTGAGAGAACTGTTGTAGTTCAAAATATTGATGAGGAAAAACTTGCCAGCTAGTTTAAGAAGACCGCCCATTGTTTTTGGCAAGTTAACCAGCTTGCCTGACTCTCTTCTGGTTTTGCTGGGATGATGCCTGTAAATTCTTACTCTGTAAGGAGTTACAACCTCAGAATTTGTCTGTAATTTGCCGTTGCGAATTTTGCTGAAAGTTTCTGGCAGGGCTGAAGTTAACGCAGTGTATGGGGACGTCAAAAGTTCATAAGATAGGTCCTCGATGTCCGAATCTTTTAGGCCCTTTGGACGCTGCAAATGAATGAAGCACCACAGATGAATAGTTACTTAACCGTTCAAAAACATCACAGATGAAAATTAAGGTTATGATTGTTGAAATATTATAAAGCTAGTAGATGCACGCTCGAAACAATTTTTTCCTTTATTTATGTAGAATTAAATCGTGGGCTCTATAGAGCCTATATAGTCGAGAGATAAATAAATACATGAAGACAGTTATAAAGATTATTACATGTTCTGCAGGAATCCCAAGAGAGCTTTAAGAAAAAAAACAAGCACCACCCTCTTCAACCATAGGAAAATCAACTACAAAACAGAAAAAATACACACCAGGCATACTACATTGGATTCACAAAAGCATAAACCCCGTCCACTCGATTAACCATTTGAATCCCGCTTCCACAATGGTGTCCTCAACCATCTGCTGAATGCCATTAGCAATTAACCTCGTATAGTAAATCCACTGAATTGAGCCAAATACCCGCATTCTCTCAAGGGAATGCGCCAATTCATGATCATAAATTGCTAAATCCTCTTGACGAACAGTTTCTAGACTGCTCGGGCTTTGCAGGGAGCTCAAGAGCAAAATACTATCTGCCATTGCCCATCGAATCCATGAAAACTTCCTGCAAAATAAACAAGAACCTGATGTAACCACCCCTTTATGGCGGATTCCTCCGCTCTCCTGTTAGTCCGTCATGTTCATTGTGTGAAATTTGTGTTTTTTAACGGCCATATAGTGGCCTTGATGTGGGTTTATTCTGGGTAAACTTTTATTTGGGGGGAGTAGCAATTAATGAGGACGGAGGTGTAGGAGGAAGATTTTTAGTGGTGTCGTGGATTGTTCCTTTTGGGACCTTTATAAAATATTTCTATATTGGGTGCTCACAAATTCGGTATGTGTTTTTCATAATTGATAAATGAAACCTCTCGTATTTTCTTCTGGTATAACCTAAAGCATGATTCTTCCTAAATTTTCCCCCCTGCAGTTTTTGGTAATACTTTCTGTGTTGAGCATGAATTGCAGGAACAGGGCATTCTGCTGGAATTTATTTGCAGAATCCGAGTATAATTTTGAGGATAAAAGTTTCTCTGAGGTGAATTCTGCGGGATAGAGGTTGATTTGCATCAGAATCAGATCCCAGTAAGAAGGTATGTAGAATCTATCCATGAACTCCCAAGCAACCAACACTCCTCACAAACTTCTTAACAAAAAATCTTTTGTCACCGAAGCCCCCACTCGATAAAAACCTATATTAGTCAATCCATTTTCGCGTACAATTTCTTTCACAAAATCTGGAAAAGCAGTGTAGATAATCTCAGAGGTGCGCGCGAGTCTCAAATTCAGACTGCACCCCTATAAGGTATGTTACATCTTGCCTTGCCAAATTTCATGCTGCCTTCTACATCTTGCTAAACTCTGCACAAAAACACAAGTTATGCTATAGATAAAAACTTACTAAACCATAGACAACTCACAAAAACATCCCTGTTATATCCATAATGCACACCCAGGAGCAAGGTGAATAAAACTGATGCGGAGCATCTATCTTGAATGCATTCTCCATGTCTGTTTGTTGCTCAGCCTTGTTGAGGATTAGTTTTACTAATTTTAGCAGTTTGTTAAAAATCCCCATTTCATTTGTAGAGAATTAGGGATAATGATTAGTCATTTTGGAGTTTTTGAGGAATGAGAAGTAATGCTACACATTGGATGTGGCCTACAGTAAACTCTGCCGCTGGGTATTGTGAGTTAGGATATATAATATTATGTTGTCATGTGGTAAAGGAGATCTGTTTTAACTCTTTTGTTTTCGAACGGATACTTATTGAGTTATATATTCCCCCTGTCCGAATTATTTTCCATCTGTTGTGTTTGTTCTTAATCAGAGGGAGTTTAACACTATATGAGCAAGAACCAGAGAAGTGTCTGCATCAGTTTGATATCAGAGCAAGAAGATCCATGAGAGAGAATGTTGGAATGAAGATTAAGGAATAAACCAACATGGAGATTTATTAGTGGCACAATTTTGGCATTGGGGAGAGGCTCACATGCAATTTCTAAGAAGACTGGTAATTTTTCGAAGTGTTTCAGCCAATAATTGTGAACCAACGAAGGCAACGTAGAATGCATGGGTAAGGGAAGAATTACCCCTGTTGAAATAGTGAAAGCTTACAAAATGATACGGAAGATGACAGCATAGTGTGCAGGAAAATAAAAAGAGACCATATAGACAAAAACTGAGGTTGTGCAAAGGATAATGGTGGAATACTATGTCATGTCCCCATTTTGGCTGACATCATTTAGCGTGCCAGATCTGTCTATCACAGGCTCTCATAGATTGGTGGTGATGTGGAGAGAGTCAACCAATGACTATTTGGCAGTATTTTGTCCTTATAGTTGATTAGTGATGTGTGCCTACGTTTGTTATAAAGTAAAGTTACTTTATTCGGGCCCAGTTTTATAATTTGATGTTGAGATGCACTTTTTATTATAAAGTAATATTTTATAAAAGTGCACTTTATTTCATAAGAATATTTGGATGCTTCTAGAATGTTTAAGTGACTTCTAGAGGAAGCTACTGAAAAGTGAATAAATAGACCCTATGGGTCTTGCATTTGATCATCCAGTTTGTATTTTCTCCCTTGACATCAGATTGTGATTCAGTCACATAGTCTATTATGGAGCCAAGTGGTTTCAGATAGTCACTAGGTCTTTAGGAACGAAGTCTCCTAAGGATTTTGCATAACTGAGGAGGTGAAATATCCTTTGAAGGGTTACAAATTTGGAGGTGATACTACAATCACTTCAGCTAGGGCATCATTGGGCCTAAGGCCATTTTCAGTATTTCAACATTTCAAGAGGCATTTTTAGTAGGGCCAAAATTATAGGAGGCCATTTTTAGCAGGTCCGAAATTATCATGTCCTCATTTTGGCTAACATCGTTTAGCATGCCGGATCAGTCTATCACAGGCTCTCGTACACTGGTGGTGATGTGGAGAGAGTTGACCAGCAACTATTTGGCAGTATTTTGTCCTTACAGTTGATTAGTTATTTGGGCCTACATTTATTATAAAGTAAAGTTACTTTATTCGGGCCCAGTTTTATAATTTGATGTTGAGATGCACTTTTTATAATAAAGTAATATTTTATAAAAGTGCACTTTATTTCATAAGAATATTTGGATGCTTCTAGAATGTTTAAGTGACTTCTAGAGGAAGCTACTGAAAAGTGAATAAATAGACCCTATGGGTCTTGCATTTGATCATCCAGTTTGTATTTTCTCCCTTGACATCAAATTGTAATTCAGTCACATAGTCTATTATGGCGCCAAGTGGTTTCAAATAGTCACTAAGTCTTTGGGAATGGAGTCTCCCTTGGATTTGCATAACTGAGGAGGTGAAATATATTTTGAAGGGTTGCACATTTGGAGTTGATACTACGGTCACTTCAGCTAGGGCATGTAGTAGGGCCGAAATTATAGGAGGCCGTTTTTAGCAGGTCTCAAATTATAGGAAGCCATTTTTAGCAAATCCAAAATTTTAGGAGGCTTCTTTCAGCAAACCTGAAATTATAGGAGGGCATTTTCTGAGGACTATTCATTTTTAGTCATGGATTGATTGCAGGACATCTTTAGAAGGCTTAATTGTGGTGGAGGAAAGATTTAGAGCTGCTGGTTCGTTTTTGCTACAAGTCTAATCCAATTTTCAGAATTTCAGGATAGGGCTTTGGAACCACATTTTTGTTCATATCTTCCTCATTACTCAGCATATCATTCTGGGTATTTTTGCATCGGATTTCTATCATCGAGGAGATAAAGATGGGTGCATTTTGGAGTTCCAAAATGCCATGATTTATTTTTAAGGAATTTCTCAAAACTCCTAGACATTTTTGAAAATTTGCAAGGAAGTACATTTTCAGATTTGGGGTGACTTTGGCTTGGGTGTTGGCATCTTCAGCATTGGTAAAAATTATTATAGCCATCTACAATCAGGTTCTTCACTTCTCATTTGGCATTTGGCATATTTTCCAAGAAATGTATGTTTTCAGTTGAGTACAAAATATAGCTTCAGCACTTTCCTATTTTACATTGTACTTGTCTTTGTTTACGATTTGGCATTATTGGTATCAAAGGAAGGCTAGGATTTTGCAAGTGAAAGAGTATTGTAATTTTTAGACTATCTATATTGCCAACCTAGGGTTTGATGATCATATTATTGGCTGAAATATGTATGGCATTGTTGCAAATTGTTGATATATGAATGACATATGGTTTTGAGCAATTTGCTATGTTCAGCATTTACTTTCAGTAGTAGTCTTCAGTTGCATGCCAAGTGTTTGACAAAATTTCTTAGTTCAGCACTAGAGGCTTTTAGTGGCCTATTGGTAGGGGTCATTACATATTATTGCTATGATGTGGGGAAGATTGTTGCCATGCATGAAATAGCTCAGGTTCTAGCAAACTTCATGGGAAGAGATTTAATAGTTTAATATGCAGTTGTAGATTTAGCTGTGGATACAAAGATGGAATTCTCCCATAATATCTGAAAGAGGACAACATATATTGGGAGAAAAAATAAGAAAGGAAAAGGCAAAAAAAAACCAAGGACCAGTAGAAGAAGCTGCAAAAAACCATACTTACAGTTAAAGAAGTTCTGGTGTATGTTGGAAGACTAGGCGACATGCAATAATAAGAAGATAGAGAAAAGGAAACCTCCAGGAAGGCACTAAAGAGTTGTGAGAAGGTGAAAAGGAATTGTGAGGTAAAAACGCATTTTATGAGCAAGAGGTATATTCAAAGAGGAAAATCCTGGAAGCAATGATTGGCCAAGGGATAGAACTGCTAGAGCAAGGAAAGCGTTAATCCTTTCAAGAGTTGGCAAAAGTATTAGAAAACAGTAGACCCTTAAATGTGATCCTAGACAGTTACAAAGAGACAGACTGAAGATAAAGAGAATGAGTGGAAATGAGCTACTGAGTTTGTGTTACCCCAAATTAGGGGAAGGTATTGAAGATTACAATGTGATGGGAAAAGAGATTGAAGATTGCAATAAGAGGAATGCAACCTATCACTAGAGGAGGTGCAAGATGTTGTAGTGATGGAAGCAGTCCACATTAGAGAAGAAGCTGCAGCAGAGAAAAATTATTGGGAGCCCCATATGTAACAACGAGTTATTGATTTCAGAGAATACAACTAGCTGAAAACAGGTAGAGGAGTGTCTGGAGAATCTTGTTATTGATTAAGAGGGAGTAGAAGATCATCACTTTCTTGATGAAGGAATGAGTAATGAAGAAGGAAGTAGAAGCAAATACATTTGGTGTGAGACAAAGGAGGACAGAGTAGAAGAGGAGTTGACTTGTGGATGCCATCATGTGGAGCTAGGAAACAAAGATCTCCTTGTAAAAGAAAAATTGGAAAGCATGCCTAGATGGCTTAATGCAGAAGAGGAAGCACATATGATTTTTTTTATTCTATTAAATTTTGTTTCTAATACTTTATGTGCAGGTGCAATAGAAGGTTGGACAAGAAATGAGAAGAGAAATGATGTTTTGGGGTGTAGAAGGGCCATTCGAAACAATTCTAAGTGATCTCAATTCAGTCAGGCATCATCCCCCACCTCCTTAGGAGCTGGCAGTATTCTGAAATCATAAAACTGCACGCTCAAGCAAACTCATTAAAAAACGTATGCCTCCAAAAGCTGTCTTTATTCACCTCAAAATCAAGATTTATACGTTTCCATTATCAAAGGTCACAACATCCTTGGAAGTTGAACTGGACAAATGAATGAGGACAAAACAACTCACACAGCTCAAATTTTCAAAAAAACATATTTATTATGGTACCTGACTTGGCAGGGTCATACTTCTAGCTCATTGGGAAAAAAAAAATTTCTTGGAACCATCGGAAAGGTCTTGAAGAGATCTAATTTAAGTTTCTTGGAATGTAGCCTATGACAACCATTCCAAAAAGCCGATGCAGTTCTCTAGGCTATTCCTCTCCAAAGGCCTCTAAATGCTCAAACTACTAAAATTACAAAATACTAAATTATAGATTTTCAATATTTTACACATTGGCAATCCAAATGCCACCCAAATGCTCCTGGAAGGGTAACAGAACACTAAGTCTACAAGAAGTGGAGAAAAGAGAGAGGATAAATTGGCACAAGAGAATGATTTATGCTCCAAAAAGTAGTTGGATGTAGAGGAAGAGAAAATGTGAAAACATGCATAGGTATTGAATTTGGAGGATGGGCAAGCCATGTCCTTATTTGGGTCCAAAGGATGGTTCACTCCAACCATCTAAGTTTCTAACCTATGGTCTCACTTGAATGCTTGATGCAATGGTATATTGGGGAAGAGTGGGTTTTTAACATGCAAAAGAGGAAAGAAAACTATTTTCTAGGCACTTTGAGAAAATAATTTTTTTTCCTATCATTATTTTGTTGCACAATCCTTGTTCAACTAATCCATCAACACATTTGATTATTTATGACAATGAGATGCGATAGATTGTTGTGGTACCAAATACTCTGGTCTACAATATGTGTAAAACAGTTCTTCAGTCCTTTAACATTCATTCCATACTATGTTTTGTTCCAACTTTGGTGCAAGTGTTTCTCTTCAATTCACTGCAGATCTTCAATCCATTATTGATTCAGAAGGATAAGAGAATGAGGATAAGACTTCACTAAACTCAAAGTAGCTTCCTTCCCTTTAGCAGCCTAGAATCACATTATTTATGCAGACATTGATAGAAGTGTATGGTTAACTGACAATCATTACTAAATGAGGTTCTTGAGAATATGATAGACTTGATGGAGGTGAAAGTTTTTGGAGGGTATACATGCTTCTGCTCTATGCACTAGATAACATCCATGCTTATTTTGATGCAATTGACAGAACGAGGAATTCACAATAGTCTTGTGTTGATATTATCAATGATCTTGGATTGTGGCCATTTAAATTAGATCTAAACTAGGAGATTCAAATTCTAAAGGGAAGGATGAGGTGGAGCATCTGCCTTGCCTTGAAATCTTCCCACACGTCTGTTTGTTTCCCAACATTTTAATTAATTAGTTTTAGCAGTTTGTTAAACTTGGTTATATTTGTGAATGAATATAGGAACAACGATTAGTTAGTTGTATTTTGGGGTTTAGAGAATAAGTGGTGGTAGATTATGGTGGGATATAGGATATAGAGGTTGCCATAGGATATTTAGAGAGTTTTTAAAGGAAATAAGGGGTGTTTTTCTAGGAATGAAAAGCAAGCACTACACATTGGCTGTGGTTTAAATTGAACCCTGCCACTATATATTTTGAATCAGGGTATTTAACATCACGTGGTCATATTGTAAAGGGGATCTGTTGTAACCGTTTTGTTTTTAAATGGATATTTTTTGAGTGTTGTCTATTCCTTCTAGTCCACTGCATTTGAAGATTAGAGTCAAAGAACTATCTGCATCAAAAACTGAGGATTTGCGTGCCACCCTAGATGACACAGAGAGCATAAGGATCACTCTTGAAAATTAACCACATGTATCCATATCCAATCATAATCTCCAAATAGTGGAAATTAGGTAATGACTAAGGTTAGGAAAAATTCATTCTTTTATAAATAGGATATGTCCCTATCATCACTATCTAATAATCTATGCTTATCTTGGATGTGAATGGGAATTGATCAATCTCCTTGTTAGCAAGGTGATCCCCTTTGGCATTATTTTCCCTAAAACAATGATCGAAGCTGATAGACGCAATTCTATTGCTCATCACTATCACTTCTTCAACAGTGCTATTTATATCTCAATCTTGTAGACCATTCTTGATGTAGCAATTTGTAATTATTACAGGAGAGTTACAAGAGTTGTGCTCAAGTGGTAGAATAACTTGATTTTAATGTTGGAGACTAATGTTATAATATGCCTAAATGATATCTCAGTGCCTGTAGGCATGTTCAAGTTGTACTTCCACTTCTATTGTTTGACAAAATGCTAATTAGTAGTCCTAAAAGTGATGCTGGTGGTGCATTTTAAAGGAATGAAGAAGATAGCAGTTGCCTTGCAAGAGAAGGTCAGCAATATAGTAATCGATCTAGAGGAGCTCACAGAAGGAGGTTGCCCTGCTGGAGAGGTTAGGAGGTAAGGCATTTAAGCTGTAGAAGGACATTGGAGGACTGAAGGGAAACAACATTTAAGCTGGAGAGTGTAGGAAGGAGTTGGAGGTGAGAAGAAGGAATGATTTCCCTACAAGAGGAGATTTGGGGCAAGGTATTCAAGTTAGAAGAGTCTAGGTAGGAGAATAGCAAATACAGTGGTACCCTTTTTGGGAGAGCATTAGATAGAGAAGCATCCCATCATGATATAAAATGTGAACCCATCATGATATAAAATGTGTGGGGTCCTGTTGTCAACACTCACTAAATAATTGAAAAAATCATATTTCTTTTGTATTTCAAGGTGCTCACACCCAACTGACTTTGCCAATCTAACCCCTTTCAAAGAGCTAAAGGTTCTGCCTCGTTATTCATTGGCAAACCGAGAAAGAGAGTCCTGCTTCCTAAAAACATGATTGCGCATTAATAAAACTGCTCTAAACCTATCTGGATGACCTTTAGATGCTCCATTAAATTTCAAATTCCAATACCATTGCATGAAAAAGATCCATTCATTTATTTTCCTTCCTTTTTATTAGTGATTATTCCTCTGGATAGCGGAAACAAATTATTATTAAAGTGGATAGTAAAGATCTCAGCAAGTACCATGGTAAGCCAAATAATTTTCTCTAATAAGCTAATTGATGAGTTTGGGATTGATAATTAAAATTTATCCCAAGCTTGAAGTTGTTAGTTTAGCATCATAGATTGAGAGTTCAACATCTTTTTAAACTAAGTTCCATGTTATTGGATGTACATAATCTGTCTTGAAACTATTTGGGATCCCTTTTACTAAATGAAGGTGAGATATGAGGTGAATAATGATTTTGTAACAACCAGCACCAACGATTCTTTCCATTCAATAGAAAAATCTGGAAAAAGGTCAGTTAGATGAGAATAACTGGAAGAGTTAGCCTTTTTTTAACCTATCGAGATGGGCTTAAGAAAAGGTTGGGGGCAATGTGTGTGAGAAAAGACCATTTCATTCATCAAATTCATAAATTCAGAATTCTTAAACTTGATCATGAGGTTGAAGCCTAAAGGTACAAACTTTGAATAATATGTAAGGCATAGAGGAAAAACTTACCAGATTAGACTAGTACTTTAAAACTCACCTATACCTTGTTTCATCGTTGATAAGGGTTATAATAAAGTCAGCTTCTATTTTTTTTCAATATCTTAGTTGTGTGTAATCTTTGCCAAAACGTTTATATTTTAGCAGATGGAGGAGAGGCAGCAGGTACAGGGACAGAAATACATTTTCAGACAAACTTGCTGCAGGTCAAAAGTACTATGCTGGGTACAATTGTGGAGTACAATCATTCAACAGGTATTTCATTCCATTTAACGTGAAGATCATACTCTATTGAATTTAGATTCTGTATAAACTAAAATGGGCTTTAACTCGATGTATACATTCTAGGCATTTAAAATATTTGATATGTACGGTATATTTAGTTTTTAAATGGATGCTCCAATATACCACTATTTCTTAACAAACTTGCCACATATCCACCAGAGCTAGGGTTTTCCTAAGTGCAGAAAAGTGGATTTGGCAACTCTATGGAGTTATTTTATCTTATTCTGATTATGTATTAAAGTTTTTGGCAGACAGTATAAAATTGGTTAAAAACTTAGCCTCCATTGTTAAAGATGCATAGAGTCTTATTTTGACAACCGTGATTCTATCCATTGCTTTCTCTCATTTGCCATAGCTGAGGATTTTGCTTCAAACACATATTCTAAAACCAAATAAAGATTTGAAGGGATAACTGAAATAAAAGATTCTCTTAAAACATTTGAAGAATATATCCATTTCTTTGTATCTGTATGACTTGAAGCTAAGGCTTTTGCTTCAAACAAATATTCTAAGACATGAATTTTTCTTGAAGGGTTACTTGAACAAAATATTTTGATGTGTATGTTCTCAGCAGTCTCCACAAGTTACAGCTTAAAATGCTAATGTGCAAATTTTGTATATAAACTTTTGCACGGATTTTCCTTGGAGAACCATTCTTTTTGTCACAGATTGCAGTTGCACAAATATTTTTTTATGTTTGAATTCTAGTATGCTTTTCACATGTATTTGTATTACAATGTTTTTTTGGAGGTTGCAGGTATTATCTTCGTTTTCAAAAGTTCAACCAACCAGCTGCTCTAGACTCCAGATAGATATGAGAAGGTTGGCTCTTTCCCTTTTTGGAAAATCTGTCCACCCTTGTTTAACTTTTCAAAGAATATAATGTTGAAGTAAAAGGATATTTGTGCACATGGTAACAACCTTGGTGCTTCTCTAAGCCTTTGGCCTATTTTTCCTATGAGAGAGTTCAAAATGATTGTTAAATTTTTTTTCAATAGCAACAACCCAAGATCTAGAGTCAAATGAATAGCACAACAATAAGAGAGAAAAGATGGACAAGAATAAACTGAATTCTCATCAATATGCAATAACTGAATTGATGTAGAAAATAAATAATGGATGAGTACAATGTAGAGATGCTCGCTTATATAGGCAAGACAATGAGAAGCCATGATAAGGAGAAGATAACTTATTGCCCACATAAGGTGGAAGCACATGCCCACAAAAGTGGGCCATCCTCCATTATTCAATGAAGTATGTTACTATGTGCAACATTTGGAGGATGATAAAGTGTGATAAGTGCACTAAAGGTGACACAACACATAAAGTGGAAAAGTGATAACAACTATCACCACCTAAAGTGGAATTTCTCCCACACCATGTGTAACTAAAGGTCCATACTCCTAAGTATCTCAAATGCAAACTACTATGTATCCATTAGCCTAAGTAAGATTAAGTAAAGTGTAATTAATAAATAATTAATTGCACCCTCACCCCTCCTAATTGCGACTTAGGGGGATGCACTTAAGCTCACAATGCGATGCTTGCTTATATAGACAAGGCTACGAGAAACCATGACAAGGAGAAGATAATCACCCACATAAGCTGCAATATTCATGTCATTAAATTAAATTAAATAACATTTGTATTTGGGTTCCCGATTGATTTATGTATATCTCAAGCCCATCTTTAATTTTCTGTAGGCGTAGGTGTTCATCGTGTTATGTCATGTCATGTGTTGGCACATTGTTTCTCCTTTAGGAGTCTTCCTCCGATGGGGTATATATGTTCGTTAGGTTGAATGTTGTAGATATGCGATTTGATTTATTTATATTTGCGATTTCTATGGAATTTTGCCTTATTCGCCATTTTGGAAGTGAGAGAGCTTCCCCAGTTTCGGTGGTATTCATCTTCACCCTACTCTACGTATTTGACAGTGTTTTGGATATGGCAAGTTTGGAACCCCATTCCTGTTTGAAATCTTACTAAATCTCTCTCTCTCTCTCTCTCTCTCTCTATTATATATATATATATATATATAGTGTTTAGGCGATTGTGATTTCTGTTGCATATTGTACCTCAATGGATCAACACTTAGTCTCTGTAAGGGTGGGTTATAATATGCACACCCTTCGTTCGCTCCTTGTATTTCCTTTGTACACCCCAACAACACTCTCTAGGATCATTCTCCCTCCATTTGGCAACTCCCACAATCCTACTGTACAACCCTCACAGCTTGTATGGACTGCCCAGAACCACCACACAACCTCATCCAACCGCACGACATCCTTTCATCCACCTATATGAACTGCCTTCAATGTACGACCATCTTGTTGTAGATACCATATGTCATCACAATTCCCCTCATATAACCACCACCCCCTCCATACACCATACGGACTCTGCTCAGTGTCCTAATTTTCCAACGCCATATAGTACGGTGGTCTCAATTTACCCCCTATTGATTAGCCATACGTCAACCATATTCCCTCCTTGGTATATTCATAGGCTGTACAACTAGTCCTCACATAGTACGCTCAATTACTCTCAAGACTTCTTACGGAAATTTGTTAGAGCAAATTCAACTAGAACATCACAATGTTATCAGAGCCATTGGTTCTACCTACCTATGGGAGTGAATGTAAGTTTATACCCGAAGAAGAAGGTGGGATCACTTCATTAGTAGAATGGGGGATCCTACGATAGAAGTCATGAATCTTCTAAGAGAGTTCACCGGAAACCAAGTCCAGATCAACAAAACCCATTGGCTTATGCAGGAAACGTTACTAAAATTGGCCAAGGGAAAAGTAATCAGAGAACAAAATGTGCATAGTGACAACTCTGTTATGGGAAGGACAAACCTCAACCCTTTCGCTTTTGACCTTCGATACCAATTTTCCATCCAAGGACAGAACCACTACATAGAGAACGAGAGCCATCTTCCTAGAAATGCAAGAACAACTTTGAGAAGATTGGAGGAACACAAATATGGAAGGCAATATATCCTATAGAAACTATGCTGAGATGAAAATGAGATACTCAAAATGAGGAAATCGTGGTTAATTTAATGATGACCTTAGGAGGAAGATTGACAAATTAAACTTATCACCATTCAATGGATCTAGATCAATCACAACACAGGCTTAGATGCTGAAGGAAGACATATTTCTAGCTCAATCTGATACCTGAAGAAGAAGCAATCAAATTTGTTGCACTCCATTTAGGAGTTGACATGAATGGTGACATCATGGCTTGGCTACTCTCGGTCATGATCAAGTGACCTCTTATGTTAAATTTATGGAAAGACTAATAGACTATTTTGATGGAAAGGATCCCAAGCTAAGCTTTCAACGAACTAGCACAATTAAAATAAATCAGCTCATTCGACAACTGCATCACAAAACTTAAGAGACTATCTATGTTGGCCACAAACATCTCAAAAAGACGATAAATTATGTTATTCATGGATGGGTTGAGGGAAGGCTTGAGAGGTTGGGTCAGAGGTTTCAACCCTATCTTTCTTAATGAAGCTATAAAAAAGATGCATGACATGGCTACGTAGTCTTCCTCCCAGAATTGTGCACCCTTTCCACCACCTCTACCGCATGAAGACAAATATAGGGAGATAGCTTAGAATAAGGTTTCGATTGATGAGGTCTCGCAGTGTGAACTTCGAAGGAAGAAACTTTGCTTCACTTGCAAGGAGAAATTTCAGATAGGCCACTACTGTCTTGGAAAGGGAAAGATTCACTACATTGAGGTGTTACTTGACAATGAAGAAGAAAGTCCAGTCTCCAAAGGGAAAGGTGAAAAAATTATTGAGGCAGGGAGAATCGCCACACTTGTACAAAATGGGGGTTCTCATTGCTACCCTTACTATGACAACTGAAAGTAGTATCTTCAGGGTTCATGGCACACTTCGTGGAAAATCATGATTGATTGTGGCCCCACACTCAATTTCATCAATTCATCATTGGTCACTAATAAGGCTTTGCACATAGTAGTGCATGGAGAATTTGAGGTTAAGGTGGCACAAAGAACTTTGTTACCCTGCACTCACATGATTCCATGTCTCAACATTACCATGGGAAACTATACGCTAACGGATGGTTTTTTTTGTCATAGATCTGGTTGACACGAATATCATATTGGGCATCTAGTGGATGGAGAACCTTGATTAGTATACCCAAAGTTTCAAGAGGATGGACTTTTCATTTGAAACAGATGGCAAGAAGGTGTTGCTAAGAGGGATGTTAAATAGAGGTCTGAATGAAGTCACAATCAAGAAGATGGGGGCAATTTTTAAACAAAATATGATCTAGGAATGTAACTTCGACACTACAAAGGCAAGTAGAAACGTGATAGTCAATATTTTACCCCATTCCTTGAATGATTAGCGGGCCCATTTGTTGGTCAAGTACTCCAAAAACACTTTTGCATCCCAGCTAATTTATGGCTATATAGGATGATAGATACAAAGTGATTGATGATATCATTTACTATGGCAATAAGATCTACTTGGTGCTTGATTCCAAAGTGAAGAAGTTGATCACATAAGGTTCCTAGAATTGATTTTGCAATTGCTTGAGGGCAAGCAATTTTTGGGACAGGGGGACTATAATATCCTCATCATTAAATAAAATAAAATAACAAAAATTGTATTTGGGGTCCCGATTGATTATCCTAAGTAAGTTTCTCCCTCAAGAGTTTTCCTCTAACAAGGTATAAATGTCTGTTGGATTGGATGTTGTAGGCATGCGATTTGATTTATTTGTATTTGCGAATTTTGTGGAACTATGCCTTATGTAGTCGAAATAAAGTAACTATTATGTTTAATACTTGTTAAAGCTAGTCGGGTTGGGTAGTTAGGTGGTGAGGGAATGCATCGGTTGGTTTCCAACGAACCGACCCTTCTATAAATGTCTAGAACATTGAAAATGTACTCATGTTGGTTTTTTGTACTAATAAAGAAATCATTTCCTCACCTACTGGTATTATGGTATGAATAGTATGTTTTAGGTTTTACTTCATATGTATCAATTGGACCATTATGTGTACCTGTGAAATTGTGTGATATTTCCACTCTACATTTTTGGCGCCATTGCCTAAGTCCGAATGTGGTGGTCAGCAGGATGGAGCAATGGGAAGGCCCTTTGTACCGCTCATCCAAGTAACAAATAGTGACAGGGAAGAGGAGGAAATAACCAGGGAAGATCAGTTGACACGTGATCTACTAATGGCCTAGGAAGTTGCAATCAATTAGTATGTACAAAGGGAAGCTCATGAGAGAACGGTCCCTGAAGGTACAGTACGTGACAAACTTTCGGTGCCACCAGTAGTGTACAATCTCCTAGGAGAGATCCCTCACCTGTTAGCACAGAATTTATTACGAGTGGAAGAGGAAAGAGCTGAGACACAAAGGGAAAGGAAGAGACAACAAGTAGTACAACAATTTGTGGAAAGAAGGACAAGGGAGCACGAAGAACGTGAAGATTCCAAAAAGGGAAACAAACATTAAAATGATTCATGCCCCTAATTCCAAATATATATCCCAAGCGGGCATAGGGAGAAGAAATTGAGGAAGAAGTCGCCTTGAAGATACTACATCTCCAACAATAGGAGGAGAGACATCGTAACTACAAAGGAGGACAAGGGGATTCCACGAGAATCCAAGAAGGGTTGATCGAGCATATAATTGAAGGTAGAGCAGATTTGGTCATCTCAGAGACACCAACAAGGAAGTTGGGATACAAAAATCCAGAGACACTGGTAGGGAGAGACTTTCGACAGGAGCAAAGTCAAGAAGAAGAGGATACTTTTAGTAGTTCCTCCTTGAGAACGAACTTCCAATCGGGAGGTGTTCCATCGAGAGGTGTTCACATAATGGCAATAGACAAACAAAAATTACCAAGGTTCATAGTTGACAGTTCGGAGGACCCCACTCAACACTATAAAACATGTATAACAATATGGCAAGTGAATGGACAAAATGTTGCGATAGAATGGTTAAAAGCCTTTCCGGCCACATTAAGGGATATTGCCATTGATTGGTATACAAGTTTGGAGGGAGCAAAGAAAAACACATGGAATAACATCTGCATAGCCTTTGAGGAAGAATTCAGACTCTTGAGAGATGACGATGAAATAGTAACGGAGATTTATAACACAAGACAAGGGAAGAGTGAATCTGTCAAAGCCTATAGCAGAAGAATGAAAGAGTTGATAGGGAAACTAGATAACAAGCCGACAGATGGACTAAAGAAACGAGGGTTCATCAAAGGATTAACATCGTCCCTTACGAAAAAGATGAAGACAGTCCCACCATTGACCTTTGCAAATGCATGTACCTGTGCCATGGACATAGAAAGTGAGAGTAAAACTTCTAAAGTGAGAAGGCATGGAAGCTCAAGTGAAAGCTCAGAGGAGAGCGAAGAAGAATCCAAAACCATTCAAGCCCTGAGAAAAGACTTGAGACATTTGATGAAGTGGCAGGGAGTAAGGAAGAAAAGAAAGAAGGGAGAGAACTTTGGTGTACTAAGTGTGAAAAAGAAGGCCATACTAAAGGAGCATGCCTGAAGAAAGCATTTTGTGAAATTTGTCAGGTACTAGGGCATGCAATTAAAGATTGCCCCTATAATTTGAAAACAAGGAGCGCCCAAGTATTCCTGACCCAAGGGGGGCAATCCACACCTCCCTCCACTCCGCCAAAGAACACAAATACAGAAGCCTCGCTAGGAGGATACAGAAATAACAAGAGAGGTAGTAACAATAATAGCAACAATAATAGCAATAACAACACACCGTGGTGGCCACTCCAGTATGATTCCAAGGGGAGGCCGATGGTTTAGTGTAGGAGATGTAATGAATGGGGACACTTTGCACGAGATTGTCAAAGCGAAGGAGGACAAAATGGATGGATGCTCTGCAAATGGTGTGGGCCAGGCAACCATGAGGATGCAAATTACCCGAGATAAAAGGGGGTAAATATGCTAGACATTGAAGATCTAGAAGGCAAGATCCTTGCAGTCACCAGGATGCAACCCATAAAATTAACTTATCCAGATGCTACTACGGAGACCGAAAGATTTCAGGAAACAAAGAAGCACATTCAGGATAGCATGAGAGAGGAAGGAAAGACAAAGCTAGAAAAGCCTACTTCAAATAAGGGTGTAACAAATATTGTGTGGCAAGTACTGGAAACTACTATCGCAGTGAAAATATGTGATTTATTAGAAACATTACCCCAATTGCAGATAGCACTAATAGAGGGGGCTAATTCGAAAGGAATAACATCAAAGAAAGAGAGGGAGGGAGAAATACGGACAGAAGACAATACCCTATTCACCATAGGGATGGGGAGAACGCCAGCGGTAGTAGAGATGGAAGTACTAGGGTGCTAACTCTCCAATACTACTGTGGATGGAGGTTCAAATGTGAATGTCTTATTAGAAGAAACATGGAAGGAAATAGGGAAACCTACACTCTGGCCACCAACATTTCAACTAGTGGGAGCGGACCGACATGGAATCAAGAGTATGGGAACACTCATGGGACAAAAAGTCATAGTTGGCACGAAACAATTTTTTCTTGATTTTGTGGTTATCACCCTAGAGAAGGATACGATGCTCTATTAGGAAGGGGATGGTTGGTTGCAGTAAAAGCTACCCATAACTGGAAGCGAAACAATTTATCTATTGAGTCGGAAGGAAGAAAGTACATCATAAACCTCAAGAACCAGTTAGTAAGTGAAGACCTGGCATCAAACTCAGAAGGAGAGGACTATGGAGGGATGGAACCAGATGAGGAAGGAGTACTTAGATTAGGGGAATGCTCAGAAGACGACACAAATTCCTTTAATGGATAGTTTCACTAGCAGATGGGAGATTATGAAGTTTTCCATGCGGAATGTAATATGCTGGAAGTACAAGAATCTAAGTCAGAGGAACAATACCGAAAGGGTACACAGAGTATAAGGAAGGGATGGCAACTCTCAACAAGACATCTACACACATTTTTGAAAAAAAAGTGGAATACGAGGAAGCCAAGCTCTAGGCATTAAACCTCGGAGGAGATCAACCCAAGGAAATATGGATAGGAGATGATTGAGACCCAGTATTGAAAGTGGCAGCCCTTAGAATCTTCTTGGAGTATAAGGACATGTTTGCTTGGACGTATAAAGACTTGAAGGGGGTACCCCTAGAACTGTGTGTCCATCGGATTCCATTGGTACCCAAAGCAAGACCAGTGTGGAAAAGGCCTTATAGAATGAACAAAAACTATGCAGAAAGGGTTGGGGAAGAAATCACAAATATGTTAGAAGCAAGGATAATATTCAAAATACAAACAAGTGAATGGGTATCTTCTATAGTCATATCACTTAAGAAGGATGGCACTCAAATTCGGATATGTGTAGATTTCAAATGTTTGAATGCAGTGACAATAAATGACCCATTTCCCATTCCGTTTATTGATAGCATTTTGGAGGAGGTAGCCGACCATGAGATGTATTCCTTCATGGACGGATTTTCAGGATACAATCAGATTAGCATTGCAAAAGAAGATAAGCTAAAAACTACATTTGTGGTCAAAGATAGGGTATATGCTTATAATAGGATGCCCTTGGGACTATGCAATGCACCTGCCACCTTCAAGAGGATCATACTACATATCTTCGATGAAATATCTATGGGGAATTTCAAAGCATTCTTAGATGACTGGTCGGTTTACAATGGGCAAGAGCAACACCTCAAAATTCTTGGAGAATGCATGGAGAAATGTCGAAGAGCAAGATTAGCCCTCAATCCAAAAAAATGCAGGTTCATGGTTTCATGTGGGAGACTTCTTGGGCATATTGTGTGCAAAGAAGGATTGAAGACAGATCCTGATAAGATCAAGGTGATTTTGGAAATGGAAGCACCGTCCAATGTAACAAGTATCAAGTCATTTTTGGGTCATGTAGGATACTATAGAAGGTTTATAAAAGGATTTGCCGAAGTATCAATGCCACTGGAGAGATTAACCAGGAAAGGTGAGCGGTTTGGGTGGAAGGAAGAGCAGGAAGATGCCTTCCAAGAACTAAAGAAAAGATTAGTCGGGGCCCCTATCCTCATATACCCCGACTGGGACAAAGAATTTCATGTCCATGTAGACACCTCCAATTATGCAATAGGTGCCACTTTGGCACAAACTGGGAAGGAAGGGCTAGATCATCCTGTATATTTTGCAAGCAGGCTCCTATCTAAAGCAAAGCGTAACTACAGTACCATGGAGCGAGAAGCATTAGGTATGGTGTATGCAGTGTAGAAGTTCAAACATTACTTACTAGCTACACCCTTTACATTTTTTGTCGACTACCAAGCACTAATGTGCTTGGTAAACAAATCGGTGATTCAAGGGAGAGTAAGTAGACGGCTAATTCTATTACAAGAATTTACATTTAAATTTATAGTGAGGCCGGGAAAATCTCATGTGATTGCTAATCAGTTATCAAGGATCAAGTCAGGGGAAGCTTCAGGTAGTGGGGTGTGTGAGGATTTTCCAGATGCACACTTATTCCAGATTGCAGTGTTACCTCAAAAATTGGACACTACTTATCAACAAAAACCTTTCCAAAGGAAATGCCTATAGCGGAAAGGAGAAAAATTGCCTTAAAAAGTAGCACATTCCAGCTAATTGAAAGGTTATTGTACAAAATTGGACCGGATGGAATACTGAGGAGATGTGTAATGGAGGAAGAAATTCCAGGGGTTCTAAATGAAGCCCATGAAGGACTGGCCGGAGGTCACATGGGACCAGATACTACAACAAGGAAGGTACTTTTGGGAGGACTATGGTGGCCGATATTGTTCATAGATGCGAGGGAATGGGTATTGAGTTGTGACACTTGTCAAAGAGCAGGAAGACCACTCAAAAGAGACTTCATGCCATTATTTCCGTACAAACCACAAAAATTATTTGAGTAGTGGGGACTAGATTTTGTAGGACCCTTACCAGTAAGCAAAAGTCATCGGTGTAAGTACATAGTGGTGGTAACAGAGTACTTAACGAAATGGGCTAAAGTTCGGACTCTTCTTGACAATACGGCTCTCAACACAGCTAGATTTTTGTATGAACAAATGGTTACAAGATTCGAGATTCCACTCTAGCTAACAAGTGACCGAGAAGTACATTTCGCCAATCATAGCATCAGGAGGATGACAAGTGAGTAAAAAATTTCATTCCTTCTCTAGTCCTTATCCAAGAGCAAATGGCCAAGCAAAGGCCACAAACAAAGTAATAGTGACAATCCCATATAAAACTTGTGGAGTAGAAGGGCAGGATTGGGAAGAACGAATCTCGGCAGTGGTCTAGGCATACAGGACTACGTATAAGGCCATTACTGGACATACTCCCTTTTCTCTTATGTACGGACAAGAAATTGTGTTACCAATGGAACATGTAGTCCCAAGCTTACGGGTGGCAGTCGAAAATAGATTGGGGGAAGAGGAGAGCCTCAAGGAAAGACTATGTACTTTACTCAAACTGGATGAAAAGAGGACATTTGCTCAATGGAGTACTCAAGTGGCTCAGCAAAGGCGAAATTGTTGGCATGACAAACATTTGAAGAAAATGGATTTTAAACAAGGACAACTGGTACTAAGATATAATGGAAAAAATAAGATAAAGTTGGGAAAATTTAAAGTCCGATGGCTAGGACCATTTAAAATATCAAAAATAAAGGAAAATGGAGCAATAAAGTTATCTACTTCGATTAACAAACCTATCAGAGACTTAGTAAACGGGTCTAAGTTAAAAGCATATAAGGATAGAAATAAATTAGCAAGTACCCATTTTATAGGTACAAATAAAGAACAAGTACTCAAAACAAGAATTACGAGTATTAAAGGAGAATAACTTGAACTAGGTCTATATAAAGAGGAATTACAGAACATACTTGCCATAACAGTGGAGAAAGCACCAGCCGCATGAGCAGAGAAAGGAACACTCGTAAGGATGTCCGTACCACAAGAGGGAAGCAGTGGAGGGCATACAGTGTTAGTGTTACATCCCAATTTTTGACCTAGCTTGAAATATAGCCATTGAGGTTCATATGAAGTCAGTTGGCAGTTTAATTTGATATAATCTAGCGAAAAGGTGAATTAGTTGGTCGTTATGATTTCAAGTGCAAATGACATGTTAGTTGATCGTTAAATGTGAAATCATGGACTTAGAATGAAAGGTTAACTGTTATCTAAGTCACAAGGTTCGGCGAATATCAAGCTTGATATTCAGATATTGCCGAATATGAAACTTGCCTAAAAAAAATGCCAAAATCCGTTGTTGATTCGGCCGTAATAAATGGACTTCCTATTTAGAGTCGAATGCATTTAGAAATTGCCGTTTGCACAGGTTTTAAGGTTTTGTTGTGTAGAAAACTCTATAAAACTTTGTTCGAACTCTCAAAGAATCCACACTGCGAGTGTGAATGAGAAAAGTTTTTGCATTTTTCTGAGCAGTTTCATCTTCAGCAAGGTTTCAACGTTTTCCTGCCTCGCAAATCCCTCTCCCGGCCCTTTGTCTTGCTCGAAGCGGCAACCTCAGCAACGTCTATGTGAAGCGGCGCCACAGATTTGTTTTTTTGATTTGTATAGTTTCATTTTAAATGCACGCCACAGATTCGTTTTTTGCATTTGTATAGTTTCAGAACTGTAGGGGAAATCACATATTAAGTTTAATATGTATTACACTTAATTTATTATGTATTTGTATAGTTATTTGTTTGTAATTTGTATTAAGTTTAATCGTATAGTTTGTATTACAAATTACATAGTTTGTATTTTCTAATATGTATAGAGTTTTAATTTTTCATATAATTATTAATTTTATATTTTGTTTTGATTTTTTATATAATTTTTACATATAATTAGTATATAGTTTTTTACATAATGTAATTTATTTCAATTTATATAATTTTTGTAATCAATTTAATTTTTTTAATTCTTTGTAATCTATTTTGTAATAGACTTAGTTAATTTAATATTTACTGATTTAAAAAAATAGTTAATTTAATATTTGATTTATTTTTAAAAATTGATTTAAAATATTGATATATTAATTTTTAATTAATATAATTCTGAAATCTTTTAAAATATTAGAGTTTAGAGTCCATCAAATATATATTAATATGTTTATTTTATTTTGCTTTGTAAGTTTATAATTTTTATTATAATTTAATAAATAAATAGATATATTTGTTATGTTTAATAAATTATAAATTTATATTTCAATTTTTAAATGATATAATTATTACTGTAAAAAGTTGACCTTTAACATGTTTAATTTTAAATTAACATTTTTAAATTATTTATTGAATTAATTTGTTTTAAAGTTTCAAATAATAATATATTATTTTATTTTTAATTCTACAAGTTGTAATATAAGTTATTACTGGAAGTTTAACAAGGGTCATGGATCACTTGCTTGGTATTATGGCAGGTAAAGGTGGAGGTGTTACTGTATGTCCAGGTGTGACCCAAGAGCTTAGAGCGATTTTGGAGAAAGAGCATTCATCTTCTATTTCTCAAAAGATGAAGAAGGCACAAAAGAAACAAAGAATTGAAGACGTCCCTAGATTCACATCCACTATACCTTCATCTTCATGTCTACCTTAGGTTGTAAAGCCAACAAAAGAGAGCGGAACTCTGAATAGCTTTTGGAAACCATGTGAGAAACAAGTAGTTGATGATTTACTGGCTGATTTAATTTACACTAGTGCAATTCCATTCAATGTAGCTAGAAATCCACTTTATCGTGTTGTATTTCAAAAGGCTGGAGAGTTTGGCAAAGGGTACATACCTCCTTCTTTTGAGGCTTTGAGAACAACTCTCTTAGAGAGGTCAAAAGAAAGAGTGACTAATAAATTAGCTGTGGTCAAAGCCTCTTGGAAGGCAACGGGGTGCACTATATTGAGTGATGGATGGTTAGATATCTGTCAAAGACCATTGATTAATGTTTTAGTGGCTTGTCCTGAAGGTGTTGTATTCTTGAAGGTTATTGACACTATGAATCATAAAAAAACTTCTAAATATATATTTCAGATATTAGAGGAAGCAATTCTTGAAGTAGGGGTTGCAAATGTGGTTCAAGTGGTTACTGATAGTGTAGCAAATTGTGTGGGAGCTGGCAAGCTGATTGTAGAGAAGTACCCAGAAATTTATTGGAGTCCATGTGCAGCTCATTGTTTGGATTTATTGCTTCATGATTTGGCAAAATTCCCTTGGATACATGAAGTAATTCATAGAGGAAGAGAAGTTGTGAATTTCATACGAAATCATCATCTCACATTGAGCCTTTACAGGGAACATGCATCTAGAGAGTTGTTGAGGCCTTCTGATACAAGATTTGCTTCATTTTATATCACTTTGAGAAGAGTGGTTGAAGAGAAAGCAACGTTAAGATTTGAAATTTGTTCCAATGAGTGGGAAAATTCAACTCTCTCAAAAAGTGGTAAGGGGAAGATTATAGAGCAAATTGTTTTAAATAGTAGCTTTTGGGAAAGTGGGGCAAAGGTTTTAAATATATGTGGTCCAATTGTCGACGTGCTTCGCATGGTTGATGGTGACACTCTTTGCCTTGGAATGCTTTATGAAAGCATGGACCGTTGCAAGGAAGCAATTCAGAGAGCAATAAATAATGTGGAAGCAAAGTACATAAAAATATGGGAGATTGTTGATTCAAGATGGAAAATGATGCACACTCCTTTACATGCAGCAGCTTGCTATCTGGAGCCTAAACTGTTTCACATTGATAGACAAGGTGATGCTGAAATTATGGCAGGGTTTTATGAAGCCATTAGTAGATTTGAACCAGATCCAGCAATTGCATCTCTAATTAGAGAACAATGTTGGAAATACAGAAAAGCGGAAGGGATGTTTGGAATAGGAGCAGCCAAATATGATATGACACTAGATGAGGTACCTAGTTATAGATGGTGGATGAGCTATGGGGCAGAAACTCCTGAACTTCAACGATTTGCCATTCGAATTTTGAGTCAAGAAGCAAGTTCATCAGCTTGTGAGAGAAATTGGAGTTGCTTTGACCACATCCATTCCAAAAAGAGGAACAAGTTGTTGTTTGGAAAGTTGGGAGATCTTGTTTATGTTCACAGCAATTTAAAATTGCTTATGAACAAATCAACAAATGAGTCATCTTCACAACAACAAACTTTAGAAGACACAGTAGTACCAGACACAAATGAGCTTGACTTTTTTGAGGAAGAATTAAGTAGTGATACTGATGATGATGCTACACCATCTGAGCCAAGTGCTCTTGATGACTTCGAGCTTTCTTGAAGCTATGAAGTCTTGACTTTTGATTGTACCTTTGCAACAAAATAATATCTTTGCTATTGTGATTTCACATGTTTCTTATGTTTTGTACTTAATAAATGTCTCATCAAGCTTATGAAGTTGTGAGATCTATTTAGCAATGTTTACTATTTTTGATAATTGATAAGATATATTACATACATCTAGAAAATAATTAAAATTGTATAAGGTGAATTTAATTCGAATTTTTCCTCGAATTTTTACTCTTTCCCGAACTTCATTCGTATTTTATAGTTCCCGAACTCGAATTCGAATTCGAACCTTGTGACTTAGACTGTTATGATTATTTATGGTTATATAATTTATAATTTAATTATGGAGAAAATTCTTGCAGGGAGAATGTCGAAGAGGTGGAAGCATTGTCAGAAAAGAATTAGGCAGGGCGTCACCATCACTGGGCAGACAGATAGAGGACCTAGCGACTTGGAACATAATACATTTGTGGAATCATATGAGTTATTTTAATAAACAGTTTAATTAAAATAATTGATTTATTTAATAAATTAATTAATTAAAATAATTAAATTATTTATAAACCGTAACTTAAAGGATTTTAAATTACATTTTTTTCATAGTACTTTTAATAATTGTTTATAAATGTTTATTTAAATATAACTTTGATTTGGCACCATTAATTTAATAGTCGTACTTTATAATAATGTTAGGATTATAATAATTGTATTATTATAATCTTCAAATTTTAATCTTCCAATTCTTTCCAACTTATTCTTTTCTTTTTAGCCAATTTAATATTTGGATTTCGAATGGTCATCTTGATTTTTGTTGGGATTTTTTTTCTTGTAACTGATGGAAACCATAGAGTCGGGCTCTTATTATTTATTTAATAAGTGAGGATGCTTATTAGTTGTTAATAATTAAAATAACTTTTAAAATCTTTTATCTTCCTTCTTTCTTTTCCATCTCCTTTCTTTTTTTTCGATTTGTTTATAACCGATGGAAGATGGGAAGTCACGACTCGCTTCTTTTACGTGAACCAAGAAAGGAGCCGGATTCATTACTATTTTCTAGTCGGCCATGTTTCTTTCTATATCCGCCACCTTTCTTGTTCATTCTTTTAACCGAGCATAAAACTATATTTAGACGGTGAGACTTTTACCATTGATATATATACCTTAGCAAGTTCAGTACACGGGGGTTTTGATGGCCAATAAAGGAAGTTAGATAGCAAAGTTTTCAGACAATTATGGCTCGGTAAATTAATTCCATGTCTTCTTTTTGCCAATGACCAATGTGTCATAGTCTTATTTGTGTATTGGAAGCTTGGATGCGTGATGTAAATCCTTGTGTACTTGATTGCACAGTAGTTTAATGTTATGTAAATCATTAAATTTATGCTAGACTCTTTCTTTTATTCTATGTTGTGTATGTAAATGGATTTCACACCTGCGTTAAAATTTGCTCTTTCAACAAAAGGAAAGCCGATGTATAATGTTCCTAAACTCTCATCTCTGCATTATGATCTTCTCTTCCATAATTGAGGTACCTTCTGTTATTACGCTTTATATCATTGCCTTGCTACATTTCCGATGGCTTTTGCTTTGTCTTATTTCAATGAATGGAAATGAAATCTGAGTAGTACTCTAGTGAAGGGTTGCCATTTCAGTGACACAGTAATCTTTTATACTTTGTCATTAAATTCGATGAATTTTGAATCAGCTATATCTTTGGCAAATACATTTCTTTCTAGAAAGTAAGTGAAAGAGGGAGCACTGTCTATTTGTTCTATAGAACTCCAATGTTAGATATTGCTTTGTTCAGAAAAGATCTAGACTTTTTGGGACTTGTCAAAACAGTCTTTTGCATCAATTTATGACATTTGGAATTCAAGTGTTTGTTATTATTATATTGAATCTGTTGTTATTATATATCAGAATATGCTATAATTCAAAAAATCTTCCTAAAGGGCTTTTTCTTCTCTAAATAAATTTGTTATACAAGTTAAAATAATGTTTAACTGAGAAAAGTTAATGAAGCAGAGTACCTAGGAATTTCACTAGGCTAAGAGCCAGATTATGGTGAAGAAGGTACAAGACAAATTGGTAAAACTAAATTGATGGCACCAAGGATTCACTGGCTAGGTGTCCTGATTGTGGTGAGGAGGTGTAAATGAACAGGATTGTTGATAATTTTGAGAACAAAATCATGGAATATGAAATAATAATTGTATTTTTTTTTGAATAATTGAAAGAACCATTTGATTTGAGAATCCCAAATACATGGGATTCCCCCAGCTGTGAAGTTAAGATGATGGGTGATGAGGTAAGAAAAAGAAATTCTCAATAGTATGAACCAGTATTAATTAAGACATTTCAATAGTTATCATTAATATGAATTAAATAATAGTTCATGCACATTCCTATTACTGTGATATTCTGTCGCCAAGTTGTATGGTGTGTTTATATCTTGAAGCCCAGTGAATGGTAAGATGTTTCCTATCAATTCCGGGTAGGGAGGGCCTTTCTCATTGGAGATCGTGTGGGGATATGTTATGGTCCGAGGTTGGGTGGTTAAGCCCCTAACAATGTTTCACCTCTCTCAAGATGTCAAATAAGCGTTAGACAGAGATAAGCCATGCATTCAATTGTTTATCGGAAACAAGTATTATCATTTTTATTCATAAGGTAAGATTAAATTGAAGTATTTCATTGTTGTCATCAGTGTACTTTCATTTATATGAATATTGAATATAAGTATTTATCTAATTTTGAGAAACTATCACAGATAAGAAATCGGAAGGAAAAGAAATCTGAAGCCCTAGTTGAATCCGTGGTCGTGGAAGCCCTAAATTGAATCCGTTGTCGCAGAAGCCCTCAATTGAAATCTGTCATCGCGAAAGTCCTAAATTGAATTTGTGGTTGCGAAAGCCCTAAAATGAATCCGTGATTGCAGAAGCCCTATGTATGATAGTGGTATCAGAAGAAAGTAATTTCATTTAATGGTATTTCAAGTATGTAGTTAAGAAATTTTGTGTAATTGATTTTAACGGTATCTCATATTCACATGAACATGGACATGAACATGAATGATGTAACTGCCTTCCTATGAAATCAAAATTATAACTGTATTCCATGAGTTTGTTAGATGTTAATTTAGACCTGAAAAATCTAGATGTTACAGTTAGTTGTACGAAGGAAGTGCAGCCACCCTTACGGTAGAATTCCGTACGACGACATCATCATTCTATATGACATCATTCTTTGTGAGAGACTGTATGATAGGATTTCGTACAGAAGAATTCCGTATTGCAGCAACAGGTCGTATGGCATGGGCAGTCTTTGACATTCGTACGATAGAGACAGCAGACAAAATTGATACGGGAGGAAGATATAACAACATCCGTACGTGAGGAGTCCGTACAATGGCAAAAGACAGTACACGCAACCGTACCTATCAATTCTGAGAACGAAAAAGGGTTTTGTTGCAAGCAGTCACATCGTAAGAATAGTTGGTACAGGTGGCGTATACAAACAGTTGAAAAGATCTGGGAACTAACACATCAACACACATTGGTAAAACTAAGCATTGGAAATCCGAGCAGGGGAAACATTATTGACTCCAAAAAGAAGAAATCTGCCGCATTGCAAGAAAAGGAGGTAAGGGAGATGACAAAAAGTAAAGGGAAAGTGGCACAGAAAATCACCATCACTACTCAGAATATTACATTTGAAAGTGTGATGCGAAGCGAGTGCAGGACTTGGTGGGAAAAAGCAGAGATAGACCATCCTCTGAAGAGAGCATTATGTAGAGCAGAGGTAGATAAAATCATTTTCATGCCGATTTTTGAATTAAAAGAGTTTGAGCCTATACTACGGAATTTAATCACAGGGTATGAGAAATCATGTCATAAATATCTAGTACAACATTTCAAACAATAGGTGACAGTTTCTTATTCAGCAGAAGAAATAAGTAAGGTTTTTGGAATTCCCAACAGAGGGCAAGAAGTGGAAAAAATTTCTATGACAATAGAAGACAAGAAGAAATGGTTGAAATTAATGTGTCGGAAGGAATCTTGAAGAACAGTAGGGGTCTGAAGAAAATTTTCATAGCAAATGATGAATGGCGTTGTGTTGTAGATTTGGTTAAAAGCAAGCTCACTGTAGGCAGCTGCACTTCCGACATTGCCTTATGGATGTTACCTATAGTAGATGGATTGTATAAAGGGCAAACATATAACTGGGCTAAATTTCTTTCTGATAAACTTCAAAAATTCATGGAGTTGAAACATATAGCCTTTTATATGCCTCATCATTCAGTCACCTTGTTCTTAGAAGCAGTACACACTCAGGTGAGCAGCGAACACTAGGGGACACTGGTACCAGTTAGTAGAGTAGAACCTTACAAACCAGCTATGACCTACTAGTTCCATCTGGATACCCTGGATGTAGGATCTCACAATGGAGGTGAACCCAAGAAAAAAAAACCAAAACAAACAGTAGTGATCGAAGAAGCAGAAGAGGAAGAGGATGACGAAAGTTCAGAAGAAGGTAGCGATATGGATTCATCCTCCTCCAACTCATGGGACGCGGAGATCCACTCAAGTCATCTATAGGGGACTCCACAGGCGGTGACGTTTTTACCACCTACAGAGGGGCCACTTCCAACAAGAGTAGCAGAACCTCCTGAGCTTTACCAAAAACCGCCTAGTGATCCTGACAGAATTGAGGCAGCCGATAATTGCAATCTGAATCAAGCAGGAGTCAAGTAAGGAATACGTGGCAGGCAACAAATTCCGATATGGGGGGCTTCCAAAATACCAGTTCCGAAGATGGCGCCACTAATCTTTCCGGAACAACCCTCCCGTACTAAAGTCATAGATTTGAGGTGGCAAACAAAGTGTGCCCATAAAGTGAGTTTACAAACACCTCTTGGCCCAGAAATAGTCCATCCAGTTCCTCTTGTGGTACAACCAGTAGGAGGAGAGGAGAAAACAGGGAAAATTCACACCTAGAGTAGCATGACGATAGTGGCTGGTACGGATGTGGCCAAGACAGATACCGTCCTGGAGGAAGTGGACAAGTTACTCGAGGAAGAAGGCATGGTGTCTTCACCCTTAGAGACAACTGCTGAGGATCAGGTAGAGATACAAAGTGAGAACGAGGAACCACCAGACACAGCCTCTTTTGCAGCCAAGGCCGAACTGTTCCTCACTAAGCTTCATGCCATGGAGCATTCTACTAGGAAGATTGTGCAGCAAGCCAGGTCTCAGAATTTGGAAACTATCATCACGGTAGCAGAGGCGTTGGCTGCCTTTATATAGACTGGCTACCACATAAATTGGGGACTACTAGAATAGGGTAGCTATTCAAAGGAGGACATGGCTACTACATGGACGGGTAGCTCTATCATTTTCATGGACAGACACAATCGCCTCTCATAGAGGCGCTGACAACCATGGAGGTTTCCTTTTTGGGAACCTTTTTGAAACTTCAAAAGGAAAAAAACTTAGCTAAAGCTTGGGGGCTAGAAAGAAAGTCAACATCAATGGGCAGCGAAGAAAGTTGCTATGCAGGAAGCCTGGAACAAAGAAAAAGCTGAATTGGAGAGCAAGGTCGCCACCACAAAAGCCAAAAGGATGGATGCATTATGGGTATTGTAGGGTGTTCAGACAAAGCAAAAGACAGTTGAGTGAGACTTGCAATGGCTGAGGGGAACTCCGAGCAGAGGGATGTCCTTCCATCCTTCCTCTTGAAGTCAAAGTTGTTTTTGTTGGTTTCATGTTCTACAGTCGTCTACTCATTTCAAATTTACATTTACATGTTAAAATTGCATGCAGTTCCGTAAATCAAAAGCCCACTTAAATGTTGATTTAAATATACATATGCATTTGATAATTAAAAATGAACTTTAAATACAATAGCATATTTAATCACATTTCAAAAGCACATTTTTAATGATGTTAGACTTAAAATTTATTGGGAGTGGATTTTCATGAAATATTTTGCATGTGTATATATGCAATATGAAATAAAAATCTCACTATATAGACTAAGTTTTCTCATGTAATTATATTTAATATTCAACTATAGTTTCTAATAAAGTAATATGAAAAATAGTTTTGAAATAGGCTATTTTCATAAAACATTAAAAAAAAATGGTCAAATCAGCTCTAAATGAGTTGAAATTTTAAAATGGACCACAAAATCCACTTTAAATATCAAATATAATTTTATATTATGCAATTGCCAATAGAAAGCCCACTTTTATGAGACTTTTAATAAAAATATGAAGTTAACCTAAAAAATCTCATTTTTTCTCTTATAACTTGAGCTAGACTACTCTGATTTGGACTTAAGTTAGCTCGAATCGAGCAGAATTTCAAGGGCTATTCACCAAAGGCAAAAACAAAACCAAAAACTATTTACACCGCAAAGAAAAAAAAAAGAAAGGACGTGAAAGTTCACCAATAATCAAGTGTTTGTAGTAGGAGAAGGGAAACTCTTACCAACAAACAATTAGAGATAATCTCAATAGAAAACTTTCAAGAGAACACATAAACAAGACTTCATAGAGAACAATTCGTAGATAATGAATCGTTTTCATGATGTCTAATCAATGCGTTAAAACAAAGAAGATGCACCCACAAATCCATGAGAAAAATACATTGAGCTAGACTACTCTGATTTGGACCTAAGTTAGCTCGAATCAAGCAGAATTCCAAGGGCTCTTCATCAAAGGAAAAAACAAGACCAAAAACTATTTACACTGCAAAGAAAAAAAAAGGACGTGAAAGTTCACCAATAATCGAGTGTTTGTAGTAGTAGAAGGGAAACTCTTACCAACAAACAATTGGAGATAATCTCAATCGAAAACTTTCAAGAGAACACATAAACAAAACTTCATAGAGAACAATTCGGAGATAATGAATCATTTTCATGATGTCTAATCAATGCGTTAAAACAAAGATACGCCTACAAATCCATGAGAAAAATACGTAGGGTTGACTCAATTCTGTGATGTCAAAATGGAGGAGAACACTTCCACGACATTAACCTCATGATTTGTGTCTAGAGACTAATCACCTTACAAATCTATTATGTATTTTCTATGTATCTTGTTGTTCCTAGTTCCTTGATATGCAGTTCTTCTTGGCCATCCTTTTCAGTTGCATGTCACCTCTCCCTTGTCTACATTATGGGGGGGGGGCGGGGGGGAATTTCTCTTGTCGGTTCTACTAATGCTTTCTTAGTTTGTCGGAGTAAGCCATGCATATAGTATTGTTCCTATGTACTAAGCGGATGCAATGGCTGGGTACATATGCATTTCGGTGAGATGGATCATTTACTATATGGACACTCTTTCATTCCTATTTTGGAGGCAACCTTCTATGTTTGATTGATCAATTTTTTAGGCTTTGGTGTTTTATGTCATCTATACCTTTGAGTTCAGTCGTTTTCCTTTCTTTTTCTTTTGATTCGAGTAGTGTCATTTGTGGGCACTCATGCAAATTATAGTCTTCTCTATTTGGTCATGTTCCATGTTCAATTGATCAGCTCTTCATGTTTTGGTTTTTTTATGCCATTTATATCTTCGAATTTAGTTGTTTTCCTCCTGCTTCAGGTAGTGTCATTTGAGGGCACTCATGTAGATTATTGTCTTCTCTATCTGGTCACATTCTATTTCAATGGAGGTTCTTCAGATTAGTAGTTACTTTTCGAAGGTGTTTTGTAGCTTCTTCATGCTTCAGTGGTGTTCTTCATGATCATTCTTATGTTCCCATTTTCAGGGGCATTCTCTACTTTGGAGGCTTCTACAATACTTCACTAGTTTCTATTTCTTTTTAGAGTAGAGTTTTCCCACTGTGGTTTTCTCTATTTCTCCAATTTATAGAGATTTGGTTGTGATTGGATACCTCATTAGGTCATGTTGTTGGGGTTTGCTTTCAGCATTATAATTGCCTTGTTTTTCATGCATTTCTTGTAGCTGCATTGTTGCTCATTTCAAGGTGGGGGGTGGGGCACATAGAATAAAACAATAACTTAATTATTAAGTCATCTTGACTTGATCATTAACTTTACTTCCCTCTTAAGATATCATTTTATGCATTAATGACATTTAATCATTATATTAATTATTAAATGATTGCTTTCTAGGGTTTCTTATTTTAGGTTACCAGATCTTTTTTATAAGGATTGATCATTGTACACTGTTCATTCATCTAAAATTCGTTTGATTTGATAATATAATCTTTCATATTTTCAAAGAAGCCCAAATCCTTGCTTTTTTATTCCATTCTTCCTGGTGACAGGTTATCTTTACATGTAGGTATCTTCACTTCATGAAGTTGGATTGACAACTTCTACAATTTAAAATGTATTTGTTTATTTAAATGAGTATGCTATTTTTTTCTCGAAATGATATCTTTTTTTTTATCCCAAAATTTTAATATGCTCAATATTACTTTTGGTTTATTGTATTATACTTAAGTTACAAGTAAATTTCATATTTTTCAACTTGTTGAACTTGAATTATTATAGTACTGAGATATATCATGAGTATGTGAGCATCAAAATCTAAGTTACCATATTCGGTTTGGCAACTAGAAATTCGCAAGTCGGTTCGCTGTCTATGTATGTGAAGTTGATTCATATTCGATTCCAAATCACAATTTGAAGGTAAAATTCGATGTGAAGTCGGTTATATGGACCCAGGCCGAATATTGCTCCATTTCGAGTGAATGTGAAAGCACGGGAGTGAATTTAAAACAATTTTTGTTTTGGTTGACTTCAACGGCAATAGTTTAAATTTATTTTATTAATATTATAATGTAAAGACTTGCAATAAACCTAAAAAACATGGAATGCAATCAGACGTTTCAATAACAAAGAGGAGCTACTTGATTGTGCCACGATATTACAATTAGAGGCTAAGTCACCAGACGTTTCAATGATTCATTTGTAAAGTCCTTCAGTGACTTCACCATTAACGACAGCGGCACCAATCACCATTGAAGGCAGTGGCACACAGGTTAATGGCAAAGGCACACAATCACCTTTCACAACAAAGGCACAAGTTAATAAATAAATTATAAATATCATAATCTAATATTTATATTTGTTATTCAACAAAAGGGATGCACCAGTCTAACTGCCTAAGACGTTGCAAACAAGCCAGACCTATGTGACTGCAATCAATCTTAGATTCTTAAATAGTGGTTTGTTTATTTTGAATTGATATAGTGGTGTATAAATCCTGAATATATATAGTATGTTGCCAAATTGCTATAATATTAGCATAGTGGTGTATAAATTTATTTGATGTAGCATATGTTTACATATATATAATTTTTCTTTTTTAAAAAAAATCTTGTACGAACAAACCCAAAACGAACCGAACCCAGCCCAAAAAAAATTCAAGCGAATGTCGAACCCGAATATCGAACCCGCATACGAACCAAAATCCGAACCGGCAGCTTAGATCAAAATGAATGGAAGCTATTAATTAACAAGAGATGATACTTTCTGTGTGACTTGCATAACTATTGTTATTGATTAAGTTGAATCGTTTGCAGAAATTTTACAATGACAAAAAAATAATTACCTGAAAAGATAAATTGCTGATGATGATCTTAGCATCGGCTTTTCGCATTTGCATTTTATTCAGTAAAACACTTCCACTCAGCCTCAACAGTTGAGATAGTTTCCTTGTTCGCATTGTTAAATACTGTGGCTTCTGACATAAAACTCCCATTTCACCAAACATATCTCCTGGTGACCATAAGCTTTGTACAACCTATAATCATCACAAGTTTTGCATGATAAATTATTGTTTAAATTAAAACAAAATCCAAGACTGCATAGATCGGAAAAGATAACTAAATAGATAGCTTACATGTTCAGTTTCATTCTCATCCATCAACATTTCCTGTAAGTGACACAAATAGTCAGAATCCTTTTTTGCACTGTACATTATTTGCAACCAGGCTTTTCACATACAAACACATAGGATGACTCCAGATGAATTCTCAAAATCACTGTTTAAGGGCAGCCAAAATAAGGAACCATTTGAAAAATATGAGTTCTTTCCAAAAAACAAATATCCAACAAACAAATTCCGGATACCACTTAATTCATCTGAAAACAGATTAATAGATAAGACGAGTTTCCTTTTAAATTAAAAACGATAAGATACGCCTATAGACATTCAAATTATATTAGGGTTGTTGAGAAAAGGCACATTAAAGTATACTTTGAATTGTAGTAGAGGTAATAGGAGAAACTTGAAAAAGAAAAGCCAGAAAAAAGTGCAGATCGTACTTACCACTTCCCCTGATACTAGTATGTATATGTCACTAGGTGTTTCATTCTGTAGAATAATGTCTTCTTTCGGAGGGAAATATTCAGCATTCATCTCTGCTACCTTTCCAATCCAAGTCCGAATTTGAAGTCAGTTATAATTGAATGGAAACATGTTACCAATGATATCTGATTTCAAGACATTACTTTTTTCGAAAATGAAAAGATCTAACAAATCTGCCAAAACTTGGAGCATTGTTTATAAAATAAGAGAACTATTCCTTAAAATGTTAGCAGCTGCCCACACATGAAAAATAACATATAAGTTGTCATAATCTGGAATAGGGTATTACTGTTTAAATGATGGTGACCCACAGGTTATTATAAGTGAAACATATGAGACTCCCTAACCTTCAGTACATTGATGAGTTAAGGTTACTTTTCAACTATGCTGCATACAGTTTGTATTCATAATGAACATTAACATTTTTCAGGTCTTGTGTTTAATTTTGGTCATGATTGTACAGTAGCATGGAGAAATAAGTAGTGCATCATATTGCACTGAATATTGCAATTTGTTATGCAAGCTATATCTTAAATACACTCCCAATGATCTTGAAAAATATTTTACTTCGCTAGTATTCTTCACTTTTATCTGGTAAAACATTGAGATGATAGACAGAAGTGTGGTTAGATTATTGCAGTTAGCACCCCATGAATTTCTGGAGTCAAACCTACTGAAAAGTGCCTGTAAGTTATAACCCATGTCAGAGAGACCAAATCTTTTAAGTGGTTTTGAGCGGTATCAGAGGAAAAAGGAAACCTGAAAAAAGGTACTGCAGGCATTTAAATGAGCCTGATTTTTTCAATACTCAGAACATGTTTATGATCATCTTCACATTGCAATGTTGTTCCTCAAAAATATTATCCTGTGGGTCATGTTCTGGTGGTAAGGAAGTGCAATTACAACAGTGATGAACTGGTTTAGAAATTGCTGTATAAGATGTGCCAAACCAGAAAAATCTCATTTCTTTTTCAATCAAGAAAACAAACAAATGCAAAATCTATGGAATTTAAATCATTTTTTCTGGCCGGTTCGTGCCAGGCCATGCTCAGCAACATATTTTCAAATGGTCAGAAAGGCTTTTTACCGCGTGAACACCATATAAACCATAGCTAACCTTTAAAAAAGATATAAGATACTGAAGCAACTTCATGATTCGTATTTATTTAGAGAATTCATTGATTGCTTGGTTTTTAATCTGTAAGCAATCACTTGTAAATTTTCCTTTAAGCTCAAGGGATACTAGAGAACTTACCAAATCCAAGTGGAAATCAGGTGAGACTCCTTGAAAAAGATAAGCAGCTTCAACAGTATGTGTAAAAAGCCTTCTTGATATGCTAGTTCTAATGGCCTTAGGAAGTTCTTCCATGAGCTTTTGTTGCTGAAGCTCCTCTGCTCTGAATTTGAGACACATGTATGACAATATTTGCTCCTTGAGTTTCGGTGGAAGATCATTCCTATGAACAAAGTTTGATGCTGCACATATTCTTTTTCTCTGAAATTCTATTCAGTTAAGGTTAGTGTCTGGGCATTGCACATTACAAGCTTAAATAAAACATAGAAACGCACATATATTCTGCAATCCATGAATATTTTTAGATAGAAAATTGATATGAAGTTGAAGAAATCTTACAAACTGCATGGTTCTACTAGTTCCTTCTACAACGAGATTGGTCATATTGCCAATCAAGTAAGCAGTGAGGCCAAGATTGAACAAGACATAAAATATAATGAAGATCATCTCCCTGGCATTTTCTGCATGTATATCTCCATACCCAACAGTACTCAAGGTTGTAATTGACCAATATATGCAGGCAATGTAACGAATTGAAAAGCTTTGTTGTTCAAATTCTGGAAGTATAGAACTAATCCATGTGTTATTCCGGTCTGGATACCGATCTGCTAGTAGGTAATATAAACATCCTGCACAATGTACTGCAAATAGGGTTACCTGCAACCAAAAGTTTTGCATAACATTGAGCCACTGAGAATAGCAGGAAACATTATGTTTTCAATATTACACATGAATTTTCAAAGAACCATGTAATAATTTTTAAATTTACAAGCAGGTTTGAGAAAAACCAGCCATCGAATTTACAATAGACTAGTAAAAATATCCATGGGAAATTGGTAAATGCTACAGCATTAAATTTTCTTACACGGAGATAACCACATTCTCTCCTGAATCATATAAACTATCCTTTATATATATACTCAAAAATCACCATTTAGCTGATGCTTCAAGTTTCAACAAATTCTTCCCTCACTTTACAGCACAGATAATAGGGCATAGGACTTGACAATCATAAATATAAAGAAATTGGTTGATTATAATGTTATATGCCATATAGAACATAAATTCTTGTCAAGATTTCAAGTTCAATAACAATCCCTGAAAAATATGTATTGAAGTATTTTAGAAAAATGGGGAGAGCAGCCAAATGTAGATTATCCATCAAATACTAGTTTGTTGAGTCGTAAAGATCTGACACGTGACAAAAGATGAAACCAGATTTCCAATCTCCTTAAAACCAAATCTTGGAGTTACTGGATTTGATCATATTACGAACTGTGGAGATTTTTATCTCCACAGCAAAAACATGTTAAAGCTCTTCAATAAGAACAGATTAATATGTATATTATAGAAATTAAATCAAATGAAACCTACAAATAAAATCTCAGGTATTATAAATAACTGATTCTTACACAGACAAGCCTTGCACATCTGATCCAAAAGTAGCTAAACCTTATGTCCTTTTCGAGCCTGCATTCACATTCACATACACATAAATCAATCCCTAAGCTTTTGCCATTCAGAAGAAAACCCATGAACTCTTATGTCCTTTATCATAGTTCCTTCCACAAAATTATCCACAATTACATATTGTGAAAGCTTGAAAACTCAGAGACAAGAGCCTACAACACAATGGTAACTTCTGAGCCTCTTGCTTGGAAGGTCTTGGGTTTGAGTCTACTTGAATTTAACACGTAATATAATAATTATATTAACTTAAAATAACAATTAATCTGGCGTTCGGACCACATTATCGATTGAAAAAAAAGTAGAAGCTTGAAACTCAGAGAAACAACCAAACTAAGAATACCTTGTGAAAAGAGCCTTGACTCTCCTTAGACGCCCAAGGCGAAGGATGTTGAGTAAACTGTAGTATAAGCTGAAGCCTGCATGTTGTCCTCTGATGAGATAACTCAGAGCCTCCAATGGTATTGTAGAAGCCACATCTACTATTAGCCATGTACAAATATACCTGCAAATAATCCAGGTCAACATAGAGGATATTGTTTCTTTATTGTATGGGTTCCAGCCCTATCTCACTTTATCTAATCAGAACATAGGATTTAGCAAATTCTTATAAACTAATATCTTATTAGTTGTTCTTGAGAATTATCATCTAATCAAAGAAAATGAATTTATGAAGAAGAGAAAATTTGTTTTGGCATAATTTAAATATACCTTATAAATATCTTTTTTGGATTATGTATCAACATGTTCGTTTTATCATCTATGTAAGCTACAAAGAATGTCAGAATGACATCAATAGCAAAGAATGTGTCAACAATAGTATCAGCAATAAGAAGTCCTCCCTCTGGAGTATTGATGAACCCAAGCTCAAATGGGCACATCCATGCTGAATATCCCACCAAAATAATCAGAAAAATCTGCCAGCATCTGTGTTCATGAAATTAAAAGGCACCCTCAATGAATTAGCTGTTTCAAGAAAATTGTATTCTTTATTCAATACTGAGCCACAAATTCTTAAATTTCAAAAAAAATTGAATATTCTATTATTTAAAATATACGATAATAAAATAAAAATTTAAGAATAAAGAATGATCATAATCAGTAAGAGTCATATTAGACTTAGAATCTGAAGAAAGTTATTCAAAATATATTAAAATTATATCTTAATAATAATGTTGTATTTTTGAGTTAAATGAATTAAACAAAACAATATGTAATTTGATTTTAGTTAATTTCATGAGAACTTTAAAGTTTTATTTCATCTCCTTTAAAGTTTTTTTTCATCTTCTTCTAAAATGAAATTTAATGAATTGAGATTTTTTTTTTTTTTTTTAAAATACACTTATATAATCATAACTTCAATTATGAAATTTATATAATTATAAGGAGACAACATTTTTTTTTAATAAATTGATTGTAAATAGTTAAGAAAGATCTAGTTGACTTCATCTTTAGAACTAACATATAAAGAATAAAAGAAAGTCAACACATGAAACCATATATTTTTTATTAAAGACTTAAAAAGAATTCAACTTATCATTATCTTGTTTGCTTAGGATTAAAACTATTTTTGGGCAGAGTGAGGAGAATAAGAGAGGCTTTGTTTGATTTGAATGCATTTTCCCTAGCTTTGATTTTTCTCATTCCATCAAGCAATATTGAGTCATGTTCTTTAATCTTGCCTACATTTGTTGTAGATCTTAGGATTTCTTAGGTTCTTGGGCATTTACCTATTTTAATGGTGTCTGTCTTTCACTTTAGCTATAAATTCAAAAATAGTAGGCACTAGAACAAATACCAATATTTTCATTAGATAGAAAGAAAGTGATGTATAATACATACTTGAATGTGGCCTCTTCTTACCCTAACATAGTTTAATTTGCAATTTGTGAAAAAGTCATAATTTAGGAGGAGATTTATTGGGCTACATTTGGTATGACTAATGATATATTACATGATCATGATGGTTTTCTTTGTGAATTCCTTAAAAATATTTTAAGATAAAATTAGCCATGATCAATACAAGATCTATCTAGAATATTATTATACTGGTTCTTTAAGCCCTAGTATCATTAATAAAGAAAATATTTCTCAAATTCATACCTAAAGTTAGGGATTTGAAGTTTATTTCCAATTGGAGACTCGTCACTTTATTGAATGTCTTATATAAAGTTACAAGGCTTTAGCCATGTGAATTGGACATCTCCTCTTGCTTGTGGTTTGATTTGAATAAATTGGATTTGTTCAAATTAAATGTGGTCTTAGCTCAATATCATTGTAGTTCAAGAAACAAGATTTCTTCATTGGAATTGTATTTGAAAAGTTTACATTACAGAGTTGGGTGGTTCTTGACTGTGATCCAACTTTTCTATTGTTGGTCCAAATGTATTTAGTAGATGCTTTGACTTTTCTTACCATCAATAATGGTCAATCTAAACACTTGGATCTTTTTGATCTTTAAGGCAAGGTTGACCTCTTATGTCCTCATTTCAAGTTTTGTCTTTTAAAAGTTCTGATTATATTCTTGCTAATTCCATCTTATAGTTATGTGTCTCATGAATATATCTTCTTAATCAATATACATTTATGGACAATTCCTTACTCATGCTCCTCAAGGATGAAGGCTAATAAATTATTCTTCTCTAGTTTAGGGCTTTAGAATTCAAGGGAATAAGACATAATATCATAGGTAATTTTTTTCCTAACCTCTTGGATGGCTCCATTCCTTTGTCTAGAAACTCATTGACAATGATGAATTTTTCACACTACCCAATTCTTTCTTTGCATTTTAAACTTATTAGACTAAGATGTTATAATTTATATGGTTAAAAAAATAAAGGAAAATCTTACATATTGGATCACCAAACACTTTTTCTAGAAGAACTAAATGTAGAATTTTATCTAAAGTTCTTGTAGATACTCTTCATACTACATGATTGACAATAATCCACAATATTTTCTCTTGGGAAATTCATATCACAATAAATATTTTCATGGTGCTTTGGACCTTTATTTTCTACCAAGAGAATGTAGTAGACTAGGGTTTGTTGATATCAACAAACAAGGTATTTTTTATGAACTAAGTAGTTTTTTGAAATCTTGTCTTTATAATGATTCCTATAATATCTTGTTTGATAAATAGCATTGCTTGTGGTTCATCATTTGAGTAACTAGCCTATAATGACCTTGGTTTCCATTTGTTTAGATTTCTCATGATCAATTTAATCTATTAAATCTTAGCTCCTTTGAGATGAGAATGAATTTTGCAATGGGTTGCACATTATCCAACAATATATGTGGTAACCTCTAAGTACCTTGTTTAAGAATAAGTCATTCATAGCTACTCCCAAAGCCACTCCCTTAAGTCATTCAAAAAAGTAATCAAACTTTAGATGACTCCAATTATCCTTGTGCCATTTTTACCCCTAGCCCAAAGCAAAGCTCAATTTAAGCATCGCTAACCAAGAAAACTTTAAAACAATAATTGAATTCACGCCTTCTTATGAGTTACACAAAATATTTCTTTCTCAACATCTAGGTGGAAGGATTGGAAACAATATGCTAATGTTCCTTTTCACAAATATACTTCTAAGAAAGGATTTGTATTGATTTCAACTCATTTTCTTATCATGTAAAAGCCAAATATCAAATGATCTCTTCAATTTGACAAGCTTAGGCTAACCCTTTTTGATAATGTGGAAAGCAATTTTTGTACTATGTTTGTGCATAATGAGTGCAATATCCATTATTTATTCTAACCTTTTACTCCTAAAATCTTTATTTGACATATCTCCTTTGTTGTTGGGGGTGGGGGGGGGGGCAAGGCGAAGGGGTGCATTTTTTTCATCAAGTTTTCAGGTAGCTATGCTATATTTTTTATTTTAACTCTTTTATATTTGAAAAATATCACTTACATTTATTTCACATTCTATTATGTCCACTAACCTTTATATTCTCTAAATTGAATTGGTGACATAATCGGGCCATTCAAATTTCATTTCAACCCCAACAAATTAGAATTGGTGGTATTCTCTAAGACTTGCTTGAACATTGGAAGAGTGACCCTTGTACTGTAATTAGGATTCTTCCTTCTCTACCATCTTGTACAAAATCCTCTTACTAGAAAAACCATTTTGAGTCCTCTCAATGTTACCTCATAGTTTTCAAAGAGCTTCTATTCATCTTCCAACATTATCGTCAGACAACATTTTGTCTAGCCCTTGCCACCACTTTTATTCTTTGGTTACTAGAGTGGATAGCTACAATGTTTGTATCGATCTCCTAGATTCTATCAATGGTTTGAGCTGTCCCTTTCAGATAAGGATATTTTTCTTCTTAATCTCTCCTTATATATCTATCAAAGATACTCAAAACTAGTCATGTGATGAGCTTGAGGAAAACATCATTCTTATTGGTTGGGAAGCTATAGATGTTGACGAGAATCTATCATATAGAGGGTCCATAAGCATGTTGGGCACGGTCTCCCCTTCTCCCTTTATCCTCCCCACAAAACACATACAAGTTACCCTTGCTACTTATGAAATGTTTCAAATGATATACGTTGAAGTACTGACTTCCAATTTGTTTCCCTATAGTCTTCATTTCAATGTTTTGTATAACTTTCTTTCTCTTTAATTTTTTTAGGTCATATTTTGTGTTGTCCAAATAACTATTAGTTTAACTTTCAAGGACATTTTGTATCACATATATTTAATAAGATAATAACGAATAATTTTACATATAGTCTTTTGACAAAATATTTCAATATTTATTATACATATCAAATTTGAAAAAATCTTATACATTTTTAATACTCTTGAAGTCATAGATTTTGAAATTGCTTCCATACCTGTTGGTTACAGTCATATCATCGTAATTTCAATCCTTGCCATGCCTTCCAAGTCTAACAGAAGCATAACAGATTAAATGCTTCTCGTTGCTCAAGAGTAAATGGCATGTATAACAGATTAAATGTCATTTTCTCATTGTTCAAATGTAAGTTCTGGCATATAGACTAGGTTTTAACCTTAACAGGAGATGCTAATTTTTGTCTCATGTACCAGTTAACAACGTATTAAAAGAAGACACTTCCAACATTAATGTCCATTATCATTAAATATTCGAGGATTCCAAGATGGTGGTATGTTTTTTCACTTATGTTATTAAGGTTTAACTCCTCTTTAGGTGTGATTGGATTATATTCATTCTGTGATTATGATAGAATAGATTTCCTATTCGTAAAAACTTAATCATTTAAATGTATATCATCATAATATTGTTATAAGAGCATAGATATCAATACCCATAATCCAATAAAGATGAATTTCTCATGTAAGATTGCACTTCTTGAGCTATCATCTAATCTAATCATACTTGATTATTTTGATGATGGGTGGTAAAATACTAAATTCAAGGAATTTAAAACAAAGATTTCATTTGGAAAATGCACGCCTGATATAAAGCTATTCAATCCACTGAAACAATTGCATACTGAACATACAGAATAACTAACCAAAAAAGAAAAAGAAAGGAAAACAGAAAAAAAAAAAGTTGCAACATTTATGCCATCAACAGTAACTCCTCTTCTACTGAAAATGAAGTTTGGTCAATCAAGCTTCAATGACTTTTAAATAGATTATGTATAAAATCATGGGCAAAATGTATGCTGTAACTGTTCTAAATGTTCTTACCTGTAGCGAGGAGAATGTGGAGAAATGATATATTTACTAATCTTCACATCAGAATTGCACCTGGAGCCCAAAGGTGGCAGTATACTTTGCTTTGAGAAGAACTGAAATTTCTTCTCCTCATCACAATTCACACTCTTGCAAGAATATAAATCTACGCAATGATTTAGTTTTACTGAGCCCATCTCAGAGAAAATTACATACCATTACCTAACAAACATTTGTCTGAGATCTCATGAACAGATGATAAACACACTGAGAAATCTCGGAAGACATTATGTTGTTTCCATAGCACATAAAGGAATAGAGGAAGACTTCTTGAATTAAATTAAAGTGAGAACATTATCTTATGACCACAGTAATGGCAAAATACTCCTGAAATTAGACTAAGTATGATTTGAGGATGGCAGATGATGATGCAAACAAACCCAAAAAAAGTACACAAGAAAACAATTGATTTGAATGTCAACTGCAGCGCAGGAATGACAATAGTATGTTTAAAGATGAAAAGCAAAGACAGTTTTGGAATACTAACCTTTGAAACGCTGCAACGGTTACGCTACCATGGGAATAATATAAAAGTGGGTCCTTTATGTCTGATATCAAGAAGAAATATTCTTGTGGTGCGTGGAGGGTGTGTAACGTAGCACTATTTCTGAGGATAAGAAACAAACCGGTTACTATTGATCTTTGTTTGGTATCGTAGTGGATGACAATGATAAAGGAATGAGCTTTTGTATTGATGTGATTTTTGAGTTGCTAAGGTTTAGGATGAGATGTTTGATAGAGTTTCTATGGTTAGATGCACTTTTCTCTTGTACCTTCATTCATGCTTTGTGTGGAATCCGACTCCATGATTCTAGTTGAAACCATGCTATCATTTTCTTGTGGTTATAGGGCGTTTTCATGTGATTAGATACAAAGTAGAAGAATGTGGTCCAATTTCATGTTATAAATAAGTTAGATAGATGTGGACCATGATACAATTTATAGACTGATTGTGTGCTTTCTGTTTTTGTATTTTATTGGGTACTATTTTTGTACCTATAAATCTATAAATTTAATGTAATCAATTGTCAAAGAAAAGTTGTCTTTTTATATTCTTAAATTGGTTTCAAATAGATTAGTTAATTATAAGAAAAAATAATTATAATAATGATGGCAATAATTTGCAATGTCATTTTAAACTTATATGATATGGTGAAAATAATTTTGTAATTGAAGGAAAAACAAAGTCATAATTAGACTTTTAATAATGAATTGAAATTAAATTAAAAATAAAAGAGAAGTCATTAAATTTGATTTCATTCAATGTAGGTTAGTTGACTTTAATTCTTGTACTATATAATTTCTCATTGGATTATTTTATGCAAAGTTAATTTCAAAATAAAAAATAAATATACATGTTTAAATATATTAATATTAGTTGATCCGCATAAGAATGGGTGTGAGTTTAATTGAAGGGAATCACGGTTTCTTATCTCGCAATAAGAATTTTACTTGACTCAAGATAACCAAGCCTAGTCCCATTTCAAGCAAGTGAAATAAAGTGATGCTAAAACACATTGTGGAGGCACAAATTGAGATTTTAGAGAACTACTCACCTTAAAGTCAATTTTAAAGATAGTTCAGATTTGAAATTTGAAAACTCTACAAGGATGTATACCAAATGGAAGTGTAGACAAAGAAGGCCATTACATCAAACTTGTAACATTGCTAAAGAAAAATGTGTGATTTGTTGTTGTATTTTGATTCATTATTTATATATTGCAAAGTAGCCTTGAGTATTAATCCTTTAAATACATAACCTTGCATGCTTGATTAAAAATGTTTTGTGCCTACATTAATGAGAGATGGTGATATAGTAAGTAAACGAAGATGGAGGACCAAAAGGGATTCTTTGGTGATTTTTCTTTCATGAAATCAAGAACTTGTTTTATAATGGATGAGAATTTGAAAATAAATACGCTCAAAATTTGAAGGTGTGACAAGAATGCAAGTGATATTTCTCTAAATCTACTTTGTAAACTACTACTTTTTTCTTTAAATAGTGGAGATTATAGTGTAGGGGGGGCCAAAAAAAAAGTGGTCCTATTTCTATAAAAAAAATGTTGCATTTGGTGTGCCTTTCAATTCCTTAGTGAAAAATTGAGTGACATCTTGTAGTTTATGCCCATTTTTTCTACTAATTTTTTTACAAAATATATGATTTTTATATTGATTCTAAAAGTGGAAACATCCTTTAAAATATTTTAAAATGGGCATGCTCCCCTCCTAAAGTTTTTTGGAACTAATAAAAAATCAAATCATTTTTTTAATGTGTGTAAAATGGACTCTAGTTTCTAAAATGTAAATTGTTTCAAATTTTGATGAACGAGTAAACAATAAGATAAAAAATATCATGCATTAAAATTATGATGAAAAATAGACACTTGAAAAATAAATGAAAGATCAAAAAATAACTTTTGAAAATGTGAAAAACTTTACCTAGTTAGAAAGGTAAAAGGGAGCTCTATGTAGCTATGTCATATTTTGGCTTAACATTTAAAAAAGCACATAATTGATGGAAAGCATTATTAACATCATTTCATTTTTAAACATTTACCAAAAAGGCACATATAGTCTTTGACATACAAGTCCAACCCTTTGGGTTGTATTGCTAAGGAAACCCAACCCAAAGTATTGGAAATACCCAAATCATCAAACTATATATATGAAATAAATACAAGCATCATTTGAATGTGTTTTAATTTCTTATACTTCAAGTTATATTTCATGTATATATTGGTAAGATGTTTGAGAATTATTTTGGATCTCTAGGAGCAATAATGATGATTCTTAATTTAAGAAGATATTATAATTTTTTAAAGGCGATAAATTTTCTATTATTAATTACTTGTGTGTGTGCGCGCACATACACATATATACACACATATACATATACATATACATATACATATGTACACACTCACATGCCTCTTTTTCTATACATCTTCATCCCCCATTCCTACTTATATTTATTTACATACATCTCCCTCCTTGCTTCTTCATCTCTCCCTCCTTCCCTATCTCTCCTCTCCACCTATCCAAAGATCTCTCTTTATGTGTGTGTGTGTGTGTGTGGGTGTCTACACACACACATACATATGTATATGTCCGTATGTATGTATGTATATGTATATATACACACATATGTATGTATATATATACATATACACATGTATGTATACATACATACATATATATGTATGTACATATATATATGTGTGTGTGTACATATGTACATATATATATGCACACACACACACATATATATTTGAGTGTATGTATATGTATTTAACATGGACGTCATATTGAACTATAGTATTGCATCTCCCCCCCACCTCTCTCTCTCTCTCTCTCTCTCTCTCTCTCTCTCACACACACACACACACACACACACACACACACACACACACACACACACAAGGTGTCATGCATTTTGCATAATATTTATCATGTATTACTTTATTGTTATGTGTGTTGCACCTAGGGAAACCTAGATGGATGTGCATCATTGGGAGTGAATTTATTGCATCCACTTTATGTGTTGTATTATAATATTGATATCATATTTAACTCAGGTGTAGCATTGAGCTATAGTATTGCAATTATTTAGTAATGCTGTGAGATGTTTAATAAAGTGAAAAATAGTACCAATACTAAATGAGTAGTCAATGCTATTTTGTTCACATATTATATTTTTGTTTTATCTTGTATCACCGAAAAATATTTTTATTTCTATCTTTTCAATAAGAGTTATTTCAATGTAGAGTTACTATTTGTGGAAATTTACTATTTTTAGCAAGTGGGTCATACAAACTCAGAATATTCTGATTTCATAGGTAGAAGTTCATGTTAGTCACAACTTGCCAGTGAAGCTTCATTGACATACCATATGTATTGCATAAGTTATTGAGGTTTTTGGTTACAAAATATTTGAACTCAATTTTGAAGGCCTGGACAACTTCAAAATGAGGTCAAACCCATCTTGATAGTGCTAACATGGTCGGTGCATTCTAGATCAAGAGCTGTCATTTTTGAAAATTAATTATAACAAACAATCAGAGTTGAATTGCAATAGTTATGGACTCTAGGAGTTGGCGTACCCAAAATTATAATTTGTAATTTTTTTGAGTCCACCCTATGTAACAAATATGAAAATAATAGTTATATATAGGTCAGCTAACCTCAAGGCTTAGGGCTAAATATCTAGAACCTTCTCGGGCAATGGAATCTTTTCTATATAATGAAGGCTTGTACTTTTTTCTAGAGTAGTTCTAGGTGGTGGTTCACAACTTTGTCTTGTTGAATATTGTACGGAAGGCACCCATGTGACTTTGCATATTGTATTTTTCAATTTCCTAATTCTATACTTGTAGAGATAATAAGAAGCCCATATTTTGTTCCTACAACTTTTTGTTATTTCTCTATTTTTTGTTATGTTCTTGTCGTATTATGGGGAGAACCCTTTATTAAGTGGTACTAGAATAGGATTTCCTAAGTATGTACATAGATCACCGACTGTGAGAAAATTTGCACTAGGATTGTGGTTTAAGCTAATTGTTGGGATATTAAGAAAGGTAGGATGTTGAGAGGGGGTGAATCAGTAGCTTCTAAAAAAATTAACCTTTAACAAATTTAATAATTCCCTTGATTCTTTTGCAACTTGGTAAGCTTATAACATTTACCAGAATACTTTTAAATGAAATTTACTTCACTAATCTAACATGCATCAACCATAAACTCATAACACATAACACAAGTATTTTGTCTTGTAGAAACCTTTGGTTAGAGGAAAAATCGTGGTAGGGATGATACCCACATATCCATCACTAATATTGTAAGAGGGTGCCTTGTTAAGGCTACAATTTTTTTGTCACTTCTAGTGACTTACTATGTTAAGAGTATATAATCATATCTACTAAGATCTACCTTCTTAAAGGATTTTACAATAGTGTACTAAGTGTGTACCGTTAAGTGATTTACATAAAGATGGTTGGGTCTACCTTGTGAAATAGTTTTAACTACTATACTGATTAGAAAGTAACAACAAATTATCTGTATAATAGAAACTTACTTTTCTTGATCAAATCTCTCTTCTGCACAATATTTCATCGCCTTCTATGATTGAATTTCAATTCCTCTTTACACAACTTGAATCTTTGACCTTTGATATATTCAACCCTTTTTTTGTCATAAACACATCTTTCTTGCTTCAAAACTCCTCTTAACAACAACATAAATATGTTCTAGTTAGGTCCTTTTATAGTTAGTTTTTTTCCTCTTTGATCTCTGACCTAATTAGGGTTTAGGAATCCTCTAGGATATATCATTGATCAAAATCAATGATCTAGAATAATTTTTGTTCCATACTTTGCCCCACAACATTTTCATTAGCCTTTTGTGCCTTGAAATCATAAAACAATCAAATTGTTTTCTTCAAAAAATCTTATAAAATATTTTACTTGAACTGTGTGAATAGTGTTTCCTTCTTGATATGATCATTTCACATCATATTTTGTGCCAAATTAAACTTATATGTAGCCTTTATTTCACTTGGTAAGTATTGTGTTTTGTATGTTGTCACTTGGTAGTGTCTTTTCTTGGTTATCCTTGTCTAGCTCGGTGAGGTCTTCTGCTCAACGAGTATTGAATAGTTTGGTGAGCAATGAGCTCGATAATAACTATACACTTATCATTTGCTTCCTTCATTACTCAAGCAGTATAGTGACTCAGTTACTACATTCACCGAATAACATATTCATTTCATATTTACTATCTTTTTTACTCTAATTGGCAACATAATATGGGAGTAACATCTCCCCCTTTGACATTAGTGGCAAAATCATTATGCACAAAAATATATACAACGCCCCCTGCATATATACTTCCTCGGTAGAAATAGTTTTTAAAAAACTTTTCCAAAATCCTTTTGTTTGCAGTGTTACATCATCTCCTTATAACTTTGTAAATATGTCAAAAAAAACTTTAAACATGAAATATACTTACTTTGGATGTAATCCAAAGTGATCAAGAAACTCTTGATGATTTTTGAACGTAATTGACATTGTAGTGTCGCAATTTGACTTCATCAATTCAATAGTCTTCTTTTCTATCATCAACTTGGTCATGAGATCTGTCATATGGTCTATAATTATCGAGCTCGGGGAGGCAATGAGATCCTTGGCAATATTGATATGATTTTGCATGACTTCAAGATGAGTAATAGCAATGCTTGTATTTCATTGATCTTGGCCCTTAGATTGTTCTTTTCTTGCAACAATCACATTGAAATCTTGTGAGAAATCTCACTCAAGAACAATGCAATGATGATTTGTTTGGATCTTCTTTTAATTCATTTGCATTGGCCTTCATTTCTCTAAGTACTTACCTTTTTCAATTTATTCTTGATTTCATTGGTAAGGAGGGGAACACTACACAATTTTTAAAACAATATAAATAAAAAATAGCACAATGCTCTCCAAATCGGTAATGTGAGTAGACAATGCCACTTTTTTTTATAGAAATTTCATTGAAATAACACCTTTTTTTCAAAATTCTTCTCATCTATTTGCATAAACTTTGATTAGGTATCAATATCTGGGTCATTGATTTTATCAACAATTTGTACTAATTGATCTAAAATAGGTGCATTTTCATTGAAAATAACATTTGACATGACATCCAACAATAGGTCTTTCACATCATGTAGTACTTTATTTTTCTTATGCTCCTTCCTTAACCTTGTGTGCTCACCTTTCCTTGCACATAACTCAGTGTATATATTCATTTTATCTTCATCCAAATTATTTGGATCCCAGGAAGGTATAACTATGACTTCATATAAAGTTACAGGATTGGACCTAATTTCTAGTGACCCCTTTTTCTTCATCTTTTTTTTTAACATTGCTTGTTCTTGGGGATACTCTTCGCAGTGCAAGAACTTGAATTTATAAATTTTTTGTGCATGTTCATCTTCTTTCTTAGTTTCATCTTCCTTGTTCTATGGCTCAATAGTAGAAACTACCATGGGTTATGCAAATGGCACTAGAGCCATGTTCAGCAAAGTACTAACAACTTCATCTTTCTTGGGTTCTTCACTCAGTTTCTCCTCTTTCTTTGGTTTTGGTAGGCTTGGGATAGCAGAGTATAACAACATAGGATTGTATATGTAATTAGGTGTACATGCATAAAGTGGTAAATCCTCTTTCTTTTTCTCCTTTGCAATTAGTAGTTGGCCTTGCCCAATAATTCCCTCACTTGGAGGTCTATGGGTTGCTTCTTTCTCACCTCTAGCAGAATAATCTTCTTTGTACTCTACATAGTCTCCTCTAGTTTGAGTATATCCATCACTAACATTTTCATTCTTTTATTCAGTGTCTATATTATCTATAGTTTCTCCCCCTTTTGTTACTTGGGCATGTTGCTATGTATCTGTATCATTTTTTTGTCCTTTGGTATCCATGGGAATAGTGTCTACTAAAATATGTAATGAACTAATAGGTATATCACTTATAGTTTGTGCTTCTAGCTTAGGAAATTCTTTGATTTATTCAATCACAGGTGCAAAGTTGGGTATGTGTGCATGAGTTGGCTCAGTTAATGTTGAACCTTTATTATTCAACTCGATATTTATTGTAACATCTCCATCCTTATTTAATTTCTTAATTGTATCTTCTTTTATTAGATATTCAATAATGACACTTTCTTTTCTTCCAATTATGTCTTCAACCATTTCATGAATAGAATCAACCATTTTTTGCAGGGAAATACTAACATACTCATCCTCTTTGTTATCAAGTTCAATGTTTTTCTCAGCTTTAGTATTTTCAACTTTGATAATTTATTTTGGATCTTTGATGTTAAATTTCTATTTCCAGATCATTTGAGAGTCTTCATAACAATATTCTAGGTGTCCTATTAAAACATATAAATCTCTTATCTTTCGTATAAATCTAGTTTTATGTTCCTCCAATGCCACATCAATTTCTTCCCTTGCAAAGTCAAGCATTAATCTTGCAAGTGAACTACCTCTCATTTCTTTCTTTTTTTACAATGCGTACTTCCATTATCAATTCTTTGATACAACTCTTCTGGAATCAAGTCTCCAATCTCTAGTGGTGTATATTTGGTTTTAGTCATTATTTCTATTATTCTTAGGAATAAGGTGTTTCAACCTTGGATAATTTTTATTCTTATTATTTGTTTTATAAATGTATTTTTTGCAAATAATGTAATTAAGTGTGATTGTACATGTCTAGTTGGCAAGTTGATGTGTCACTCCACTTGTATATGTCAACATCTTGAATTGTGCATGAGAAAATCATGGTTGAAACAATTACGATGGATTCCTATGATGCATAAGAGCTATCTCTGCAAGATTTGATGATGAGTGAAAGAAACACATGTGGCAATTGATCAATGAGTACTATACACTTGAATCTCCAACTCACGTGCGGGGTTCAAGGCATTGCCTCTAAAAAAAATTTGGTTCCTACTTTTTCTAGAGAATAGTAAAACCCTAATATGGTTGTTCTTTGGAAGTTTCCCTAAAAGGTAAAGTCCACAATATAAGAATTTTTAGGGTTGTATTTTGGATAGAGAGAAAGTGTATTGTTGGTGCAGTATGTTGCTATTGAATTGTTCTTTTGTGTCCTGAAAGAACTTGCATTGTGAGTGTGTTGTAACCCTCTGTGTTGAAAATAATACATTATGCAGGTTTTGGAGGGGTGGGGTTGTTTTATTGAAAGGTTTTTCCCCACCAACATATTTTTGTGTTTATGTGTTGTCTTTCTTTATCTTTTTTTTGTATCCATAGTTGACTGCAATATTATTGTTTGCATAATATCAAATCTGAAATTGTAAGGATTTAATAGGAATTTACATAATGTTTTCCTTAAGGGATTAGTGAAGGAAGTTGTTTCTGCACCTGAGTTTCCTTACAATTATTGCATCTTTTATCTTCTTCTACTCCTTGTCATTTATATGGTCATACTTGAAATATTTGGAGGCAGGTAGACCTTTACTCTCTCTAATAGATTCAACAATTTCATGTGGACTCTTTGATCTCTTATGTACAACAGTTATAAAATGACTTCCTTCATCAAATTCAGTTCTTTCACTATCCTCAACTTCTTCATCATCTTTGCTAATTAACCTTCTTCTCCTTTGTGTAGGTCTATTGACTAGCCTTCTTGATGATGCAAGTGCATCTTTCCTCTTCTTCTATGTTTTAACTTGTGACTGAGTTGGCTTAGTAATTTTACTATACCCTTTTTCAATGGTGGTATAATTATTTGAGCTACTCAAGTAATTGGTATTGTATTCTTTGGACTAGTAGGGGTATCCAAAGGTCTTTTCTTACCTTTCTTTGTCTGTGGCTTTACAACAACAATTGCCTTACCCTTTTCTTCTTATGAAGCAACATCTTCTCCTTTTCCTTCTATAATCATCAAGGATTAATTATCTTCACTTGTATCGAGTACATTCTCCAGTGTTCAATCATTGTCTTAGTTTTTGTCTTAATCTTAGGAGCAACAATGTCCCATTTGATCTTCTCTTTAGCCTATTTATCTGTCCCGAATGGTTGGGTTGTCTTATCAACCATCTCATTAAGTATAGACTTTATAGCCTTCCTGGTCTAATCTATCTTTATGTCATAATCCATGGGTTCAAGCCTTGCAACTGTAGGATTCACCGCTTTCACAAGTGTATTGTAGGTATCAACAACAAAGAAAATATCATCATGATATTTCTCAACTAGCTATGGAAGTATTATGTACCTTTTATTGTCAAAATATTCATTCATAATACTTTCAAAAATGTTGCCTATCTATTGAATAAGCTCATTGATTTGATAAATGATAGGAATATCTATCCTCCAATTCACTTGACCAATTGATGGAAAATAAAGAAAATGCATGCTAGTAGCGAATTGAATTTTTACATATTTATTCTTACAACCTTGATTGTTCTCACGTTCTTGGTGATTTGCCTTAATTTTAGCTTGGCTAAGTCATATTTGTGACCTTTCTTCATATTCTTATACTCCAAACTAATTTCTACATACAAGACACTATTGGGTTTTCTTGACTGAAAGATTTTGTATGCAGCAACACAAACTCCAAAATTTGTTACCATATCCACTATCATAGAAGTCTTCAAACCACTTTCATCTCAATGATCTTAGGTGTTAGTTTCAATTTCATTCTTCGAGCTTGTATGAATGGATTTCACCTTTTCTATAATTGGACAACTTGTGACAATATGAATTACATCCTTTATAATTTTAACAAGATCATCTAGCCACATTTTTATGTTTTGGACTCTACTCAATACCATATGGATCCAATTTTCTTTAAATATTTTCAGGAAATGTAGGAAATGGATGAGACCTTTCATCTGCAAAACAATTTGTTTCTCTTTTAGTTTCCCATCAACACACAAATTTTCATAAATTTCATGCAATTTGTGATCTCCAAATTCCACAATTTTGCAATGATAAAATGAAGGGATATTATTTACCAATAAAATCCTAGGTAGAATAGATTATAATGTACCCTCATTATTTGTTTGTGTAGCCACTTCAAGATGTAGTTGGTACTTTGTCTCTTTGCATACTTCATTTTAAATCAATTTCACAATGTTCGCCTTGGTCTTTCTCTTTGTAGATAGAGAACTTGATGCCATTGTTGTGGGTTAGGGTTTCAGTAAATAAACTTTTGCACTTCACTTGGTTCACTTCAAATTCACTTGCACACTTGAAATTTAGAAATAGATTTTCACTCACAAGCTCTCAAATTCAATCTCACTTATAAGAAAATCAAATTCACTCACTTTCTCTTGATAATGTAGGGTAACCAAATGTACTAGACTTTCCCTATTTAATACACAAAAAGTAGCTTTTAATGGTCATTAAGGTGTAATAAATGCTTCATAACTAGTACTTGGTTACTAGAGATAACTCAATTATGCTTCAATTTCATCATTTAATTGATTAATCTGAAACTTGATTAACGTGCAAATTCTACCAACAACTTCATTTACGTGGTTAACACTATGCTTTTAGTTACCGACCATCTCGGTGCGACTTATCACTTTGTAAAACTTCCAAACTCCATGAGTTATGCTTGTGCATCATTCATCATGCATATGTAGACTTCCTTCCATTGTATATTAGGAACTAATGTAAGATTTATCAAGAGTAATGTAGTTCCATACCTTCTAATATTTAGTTGGAAGTAAAGGTTTCACCTAATCCACTGGATGAGGAGCCACCATTAGTTTCATTTGATGTTGCATTGTCTTTTATCTTCTATCTTCCTTATTAAATTCTTATTTATTTATTCATCAATTTCATCCACATTAACTTTTTCTTTACCTTTTGGATCTTCCTCATTAGGTGTTAACACTCAATATTTGCAATTCTTGATTAAGTGACCAACCCTATGACAATGATAAAATTTCATTCCAAGATTTTTCTAGTTACCAAATATTCCTCCAAAGTGTAATACTGTTCAATTATTAGCAACATGACCATATTTTCTACATGTTGTGCAAGAATACCATGTATTATAATTTCAATTGATTGTATTACCCTTCTTTTTCCATGACTAGTTAAACTTCTTCTATGATCTGCAATCTTGAGACTTATGTGAAATTTTTTTTACAAGTATGATAGTATCCATTGAGTGCATACTTCTTAGGGAACTGACTGAACTTGAATCTACATTATATGCTTGATATCCATACTTAGTGCAATGATATGAATAACCATCAAACTTGGGAGTAACATTGGACTTATTAGTTTTTCTCTTGCAAACATTTGTTGTGTATCTAGGATTTCCATAGTGATAGAAAGTAGGCCTCTTTGGCTTGGGATTTGTAGATACATTCCTTTTTTATCTTTCTTTGAAGATTCTCCTTTCTCAGTAGTAGAATGCTTGGTATAGCCTAGTCCATATGTATTTATCACTCGCCTCTATCCTCTAAGTTGTTTATCCAATATTCTTTTGCTTTCCTCTAATCACTCCAGTCTTTCACTAGTTTTATTCTTTAATGTTAGTTAACATTTCATATTTTCATTCTGTCTTCTCAGTTCTACAATCTCTTATGTCTTCTTATCGATCTCATGATTTGCATCAAGTAGTCAATTCACCATATCATAGTGATTATGTGTCAACCTTGTGATTTAATCATTCTTAAAATCTAATCTTGTAATGATTTGTCTCTTATCTTCCTCAATCATTTTCTTGTCATCCTAAAATTTTCTCTTTTGTTCCATTACTTTGCAAATATTGCAATTATTTTTCTCCATTCAGTGATTCTATCTACTTGGTAAGGCTATGATTTTTCTTTGTTACATTAGCTATAGAAGCATCAGATTCATCAAACATATTTTCATCTGATAATTCTTGAGTCACTTCTTCTTGATAAGTCGTTTCAATCATTTTTTGACCAACTTCTTTCCTTCTATTCAATGACTACTTCAGTTTGACTTCCACCTCATTGATTTGATTCATGGCCATCCTTAGCTCCAATTTCTAATTCTCAATAGTTTTGTCAAGATTGTACCTTTCCATGATTTACATCTTTTCTCTTAGAAGGTAAAACCCTCAACAAGAGAATCGTGCTCTAAAACCTATTGTTGGGATATTAGGAAAGGTAGGATACTAAGAGGGAAAGTGGGGGTGAATTAGTATCCTCTTAAAATTTGAACGTTAAATTTTTTTAATATTTTACTTGACTCTTCTGCAACTCAGTAAGCTTATTTACCATAATACTTGTAAATGAAAGTAACTGCACTAATCTAAGATGCATCAACCATAAACTCATAAACATAAACTCATAACACATAACACAAGTATTTGATCACACAGAAACCCTTGGTTAGATGGAAAAATGTGGTAGGGATGGTACCTACAAATCCATCACTACTTCAATAAGAGGGTGTCATGTTAAGGCTATAATGTTTTTCTCACTTCCGATGACTTACTCTGCTAAGAGTATACAATTAGATCTACTAAGATCTATCTTCTTTGAGGATTTTACAACATTGTTTGTGTATACTCAATTAAGATATTTACATAAATAATTTTAGGTATACCTTGTGAAAGGATTTTGAATACTACAATGATTAGAAAGTAGCAATAAATGATCTGTGTAATAGAAACTTACTTTCTTGATTATTGTTAGGTATACCCTGTGAAAGGATTTTGAATACTATAATCATTATAAAGTAGTAGAAAATGATTTGTATAATAGAAACTTACTTTCTTGATTGAAACTATTTTTTGCACAAGTTTTTATTACCTTTTGTGACTAATTTTTAATTCCTCTTTACACTGATTGAATCTTTGACCTTTGATATACTCAATACTTTACTCTGTCATAAACACATCTTTCTCGTTTCAAAACTCCTCTTAATAAAAACATAAATCTATTCTAGTAAGGCCATTTTATAGTTACTTTTTGTCTCTTTGATTTTGACATAATTAGAGTTTAGGAATCCTCTAGAATACATCATTGATTAGAATCAACGATCTTGCATAATCTACGTTCCATACTTCTTCTTACCGCATTTCCATTGGCATTTTCTGGCTTGAAATCATAAAACAATCAAATCACATTCTTCAAGAAATGTTATAAAATATTTTCCTTGAATAGTGTGAATAATGTGTCCCTTTTGGTTTGATCACTTGACATCAAATTTGGTGCCAAATCAAACTTATGTGTAGCCTCTATTTGACTTTGTGAATACTATGTTCTATATGTTGTCACTTAATAGTGGCTCTTCTTGGTTATCTTTGTCTTTCTTAGTGAGGTATTCTTCTTGGTGAGTATATAATATCTTAGTGAGTACTAATCTCAATAATAATTATACACTTATCATTCTCTACCTTCATTACTTGGGCAGTATAGTGACTCAATTACTATGTTCATCAAGTAACATTTTCACTTCATCTTTAATATATTTTTAACACTAATTGGCAACATAATATGAGAGTAACACTAAAGTGTAGAGAAATCATAGATTGTTAGGCACTTTTCACTAAGGTTTCAACAATAAGTGTGAGAATGCCTCCACAAATGGAATGTGATAGAAGTACTAGAGGTGTGACACCTAAGGATTTTAGAGCCCTCCAAAGATAAATACAAGAATTGCATGAACAGATGCATACAGGGATGAATCTTTCTATAAAAGATTATAGTGATAATGAAAGAAATGAAGGAGGCAATGTTGATTACAAAGAAGAAGGCAAAGTTATGAACCAATAGGAGGAAAGGTTTTTTAGGGCCATTTCCAAGATTAGAAAAAGACCTAAGATTGAGGTTCCCACATTTCTCAGAAATCTTAACTTGGAGGAGTTGATCAACTAGATTACTGAATTAGAGGAATATTTTGAGTACAAAGATATTGAGGATTCTTGATAGGGTCAAGTTTGTAAATGTCAGATTGAAGAGTCATGCAAAGATCTAGTGTCAAGAAATGCAATTGGAGAAAAACATAAGATGTACTTTCAAAAGTTAAAAATTTGTTGGATGAGTTTCTAGATATTGTATCTGATAATGTTCCTAGTACCACTAGTAAGGAAGATCAATCATCATATGGACATAATTCTAGGAGCCTTTTTGTCAAATAAGGTAGCACATAGAATAAAACCAATAGAAATTGAAGAGTTGAATAGACAAGTACATGAGTTGTTGTTGAAAGGCTTGATTCGAGAGAGTTTGAGTCCATGTGTTACACCAGTAGTAGTAAAACCAAAGAAGAATGGATAATGGAGGATGTATACACATTCTTGGGCTATCAACAAGATCACAATCAAGTAAAGGTTTCCATTACCAAGGATGGATTGTATTACAGATTGTTTTCTAGAGCTGCATATTTCACAAATATAGATTTGAAGAGTGGATATCATCATATTTGGATTAGATAAGGAGATGAATGGAAAAATTCCTTCAAGACAAGGGAAGGATTGCATGAGTGGTCAATCATGCCTTTTGGGCTAACCAAAGCACCGAGCACTTTTATGCTACTCATGAATGAAGTGCTGAAATAATTTTTGGGTAAGTTTGTCATTTTTTGCCTTGATGATATTCTAAGCTTTAGTAAGACATTGGAGGAGAATATAATACATATTTGTAGGGTATTTTAGAACTTGAAGGAAGAAAAATGTCTACTTAATTTGAAGAATAGTAGTTTTGTAAAGAAGTGGTTGAACATAGATTTAAAGTTTAACCCATGACATCATCCATAGATGGATGGACATACAGAGGTAGTGAATAGGAGTTTATGGAATTTTTTGAGATGATTCGTTGGAGATAAGCCAAAATAATGGGACTTGATTTTACCATAGGAAGAATTTTCATACAATAATTTTTTCAATAGGAAAACTAGTAAACCATCGTTCCTGATTGTATATAGGAATAGTCCCATAAATGCTTCTAAATTGAGGAAGTTGGATAAAGCAAAGATAAGTAATGTTGAAGCTAAGGATTTTACAAAACACTTGAAGAACATCCATGAGGAAGTGAGAAAGAACATTAGAAAGATGAATACACAACACAAGGCTAAGACAGATGAGAAAATGAGGTATAAGGAATTTTTGGTTGGGGATGAATTCATGGTTCATTTGAGGAAAGAGCGATTTCCATTAGGAACATATAACACATTTAAAATGAAGGAGTTTGGGTCATGTAAGATTTGAAGAAGAATGATTTAAGGCATGCCCATGAAGTTGACTTTTCCACTTAACTAAATATTTCCCCAATATTTAACATTTTAGATTTGATAGAGTATCATGAAAGAGGTGATGAAGATTAGGTCACAGAAGTATAGTGGAGTATTTTAGAGACTATGTTAGCTACAAGGAAGACTGAGGAGATACACAATAGTTGTGTTGGTAGAAGTACATAGAACATAACATATGAAGAATATTTGGTCAGATAGAAGGGGATACATATAGAAGATTCATCATAAATAACAAGGGATAAGGTTGATTATCTTGGTTTTCCTTTGAACATCTAAGATATGATAGGGTCAGTTCTCCAATTACTTTGTGGGTCTGATGTAGGAGTGTCCTAGGTTTAAGGGAAATCTTGAAACACCCAAAAATATTTTTGTTACTATATTTTCAATAAGGTCCATTTCAGTGCATATTTATTATGTATGGAAACTTACTATTTTTAGTAAGTGGGTTGTATGAGCTCAAACTGTTATGATTTCACAAGTGGAGGTTTGTCTTAGTCATATCAACTTTTCTAGTGGAGCTTCATTGGCATAGCAGATGTATTGTAGAATTTATTGAGGTTTTTGGGTACATAATCTTTGAGTTCAATTTTGAAGGCTTAAAAAACTCTCGAATGAGGTCAAACCTTGGTTGATGATGCTAACACAACCAGGGTGTTATAGTTCAGGAGCTACTATTTCCAAAAAGTAATTATAATGGATAGTCAAAGTTGATTTGTAAATTTTATGGCCTCTGATAGTTGGGGTGCCTATTTTTTATTATTTATCAACAACCATTTGTAATAAATATGACAATAATAGTTATTTGAGGTTCATTCGGCCTCAAGGGTTAGGGTTGAATGTCTAAAACCTTTTTGATTGGTAGAAAATTTCCTATATAGGGAAGGCCCATACTATTGTCTAGAATATTTTTGGGTGGTAGTTCACAACTTTGTCTTGTTGAATATTGTAAGGAAGGTGCCCATGTGGCTTTGCATATTGTATTTTTGAATTTTGTAATTCCTTACTTGTGGAAATAATAAAGAAGTTCATATTTTATTCATGCAATTTGTTTTTTCTGTTTTTGGTATTAAGTGAAGAACCCTTCATCAAATGAACATTGTATTGAATGCAAATATAACAAGGACGCAATGTATCTAGTCCCTATCGATAGTAGTTTAGTAGTATTGATTTGTGTTGTGGATAGTAGTTTAGATTTTAGTTGAGTTCAATAGAAAGAAATAATATTAATGTAAAGTGGTGTTTAACAATTAAAATAAATGTTTAAGATTGTTTTAGAAATAAAAATATTTTTAGAATTTCTCAATATTGAGGATAGATTTATTTTAAGAACAATAATTTCTTCCAGATTATTAAAAAACTAAATTGGGATGGATTGTGTAATTTACTGTAGTGTCTGCCCCTAGGTCGCATTTTTGCTATCATTGTTGAACTCTTTTAGGGCTAGTTTTATGTTGATGATTATTAGTAACATTATTTTGAGATTATCAGATATTGTTACAGATTCAGTTGATATATGATGTGATTATTTAGACTCTACATTTCATGTATGCATGATGATTATTATATTATTTCCAGTTATTGATGATGATTAGTTAGATGGTTTATTATAAATTGTGTTTTCTTATGGATACTTACCCCATACTTTCATGTGTATGGTGTGCGTGTTTGTTCTCTTATTGTATGACATTTCTAATGTGGTTAAGGAAGGGAGTCGTAGTCACCTGCTAGTCGGGATCTACACGATGCACCACTTCCTGTCATTGCCTATTTAGCTTAGCATATATATATATATATATATATATATATATATATATATATAGTATGTACATGCATGGATTTTATGTAGGTTGTAGGTACCGGGTATCGACTTCCCTGAATTGCCAGGATGAGTGTACCCTATCGCACTATCTCAATGGTAAGAGAGGTGAGATAAGTCCTCAAGTCCAAATCCTAAACCCTTAAACCTTTTTGTCCTAGAGAGGTAGGACAAGTATCTGAGATATTTCACCTTCCGAATGTGTCAGATGACATAATTCATGATTTAACCCTTTAGACTGATTTTGTATGGTTTGTTCTGTGATGGGTTTTCATATTTTATTTTTGAGGTCTATGGTGAATTTTCTATTAATTAAGTCTCAAATTAAAAGATTTAATTAATAATTTAATTATTTTGGAAAAATTAATACAATGCCATGATCTTTAGATATTTTGATTTTAATTAATGAAATGAGAATTAATTGAGGAAAATAATTAAATAAAAGAAATTAAAATTAATAATAATAAAAATAATAATAAAGTAATAAATAAATGATAATAATAAAAGTAATAAAAGAATTAAAATAAAAGTTATGTCTACCTAGAAGTAAACTCACCTCTTGATTTCACGTATGTCTACAACACAGGAGTTAGCACACAAATTAAGCACATGGTGTCTACAACCTTGTGACTCATCTAAAAGGTTGGAAAAAGCTCGTGCTTAGTTGTCAACGCTTATCTCATCTTCTGGTTATTTTTAGAAACATTCTAGGTGCTTCTTGAGAGTTCTTTATATTTAGGCACTCTGAGAAGCTTGGGGAGTGTGTTTGGAGGACCTAGGAATGTTGGAGAAGGAAGAAGCTTGCTTTGTAGTTTTAGAGGAGAAGTGATTTAGCATTAGTGTCCAGGTAGACACTCGTGATTTTTGCATATGCCATTTTCACTTCTTGCACTTCCCATCTTCTTCATGTCTTCTGAATGCTTTTTGAGGATTTTATGTGTTAAAAATCTTGGTTATATGAATTCTTGTTATGGGTAGTTAAATTCTATATGAGGAAATCCCTCATGCACATATCTGAGAATTCTATGGGCTAGGGTTTAAAAGTTTATAGGTAAACTTATTAGAAGGATTAATAGGTAAATCTAGAGATCAATCAATATAGGGAGAATTCTTAATTTATAAAATTGAAAAGCCCTATTTATTTGAAAATTATGTTTATGATGGCAAGAAATATTGTAAATGTTCTATTTTAAAAGAAAAGAATATATACATATATGTTGCAGATTTGTGTATATATATTTTATATATATACATACATACATACATACATACATACATACATACATACATACATACATACATACATACATACATACATACATACATACATACATACATACATACATACATACATACATACATACATACATACATACATACATACATACATACATACATACATACATACATACATACATATATATATATATATATATATATATATATATATATAAGTGTAATGGGGGGCGAGGGTTCCACCCCACCCCACCCTTTATATATATAAGCACCGGTCTAACGATACGCTGATGTAGGCATACCTATGACTACAATCACAAGGCCAACTACGGCAGCGACCGTTAGTGCACAGCACTACTGTACTCGATGGTGGCAGCAACATTAAAGCTTGTGCCATACTTCAAATCGCAGTACATTGTTTTATTAATATATCATTTTACAATATGATTTATATGCAATTCGGCTATCAATGGTATTTCGAATTTGTAATAATTATTATATTCTAAATTTTTTATATTGTAAGTTTATTAATAATTCTATATATATATATATATGTATGTATGTATGTATGTATGTATGTATGTATATTCAATAATTGACTTAACATTTGTTACTTTATAGATGTTATGTGTTGATAATTGTTTGTTAATTATTAATCGAAAAGAGATATTAAATTCATTAAAAATAATGAATCTAGTATTGTAGATTTATTGATAAATTTGTTTTAAATTTGACTTGTTAATATTTATTAACAAGTTATTATTAGATTATTAATTTGAATATTAATGGATTAGAAAGTAGTTGATTTAAGAAAATATTGTTAAATTATTAATCGACTGTTATCCATTGACTTGTTAACATAGTTATGTAATTATTAATTAATTTAATTAATGCTAGAATTAATTAAATTTAATTGATAATTAGGTTATACAACGAAGTTTTAATTGATTTGATTTAATTAAAAGTTGATAAGCCTTATCCTAATAATTTGAATAAGGGGGAACACTTCTTAGAGATAAGGAAGTTTTATCTAATCATTAATAACATTGATTTAAGTAAAATAAAGTGAATTATTTATTAAGTAAATGATTATCTAGGGAATTGTTCTATATCATAATCAAGGGGATAGATGGGTTGATTTGTAGATTAATGAAGAACCTTAAACACTCGATATCTAAATTTGAAAATGAAAACTGAGACCTCCAAACTTAGTAATTTAAACAAACCCAATTTGTGCTTGCATTTCAGTTCTCTCTATGCTTCTTGTTTTGGGTTTTTGGGTTGACTAGTTGTTGACCAGTTATAGGACATCTACCAAAGGCTTGGAGGTTATGATTGTGATGTCATGATGATATCTTTTGATTTCGATCTTTATAAACCCAACCATGGTTATGTGATGGCATGCTAATTGATATTGTCTTCAGTCTTTTTATGTAAGTTGTGATTTATGTAACCTTTTTATGAGTTATCGATCAGCTGTATGGGATTGAATTGTTATTTGATCTTGATGATGTCATGTTGTGACATGTTTTGACTCAACCATTTTGGAGTCTTTGATCAATATTAGTTTGAGATAATTTTTGGTTGCTTATTAAGAACCAATGATTATTGTGATTATCAGTGATACCTTCAGTTGCCAATAGAGAATTTTTGTGGTCATGATTATCTATGGATGCTTTTTTTTTACTCATGGAGATTTGATGCTCTTATTATGGATTATTTTTTGATATGTTTCCAGTCACTTGTATAGGACTCTGGTGATTTTGTGATTTATGATTCCATGAGCTTAGGGTAGGTTAGCTACTTGTAGTGTCGAGAAGTGGCTTGCAATGGGGGTCGGGACCCTAAGAGGCTGCCAGGGTAACTCATTGTAAGTTGTCTTAATAAGTGGAAACATTACACCTAATACTAACTTAAATGAACCTAATAAGGTAATTGTTTGTTCTCGCCCATGCCTTGAGTGCTAGTACAAGCTAGGATGGGAGTAGAGAGAACGCTTTGTTGCGACCTTGCATTTCATAGTATGCCTCGTCTGTATGAGAGGATATTAGTGACTGCATAGGGATCACTAGGGGGCTGAGGTCTATTGGGAGACTACCAGGGTAACTCTAGTGTGATCCATGCGATGACACTTTCTCTCTTGCATAGTAGGTTTCCTACATGTCTTTATTGTGCCTCTGAGAGTAGATGTCAGTTTGTGATTGGAACCTTTGAGTTAGTATACTTTTAGGATTCCTGGACTTAGAGAGTATTTGTTTTATGTGATTTGATAACCTATTTGGGACTTGAGATTATCTCCTCAGCGTGGTGGAGTGGACCATTTAGGTTCCATGCAGTCAGGTGGTAGTGATTTTTCACTCTTACCATTTGAGATCCATTTGAGACACTATGGCTGATGCATTCTTTGTTGGCATCTATCTTCATTCTATTCATGGATTATAATGGTGAACACGTATCGTTACATTGATGATTTTCATATGTTAGATGATGTTATCTTATGTTTTACTTTGCATGTTAGATTTATTTTCTGCATATGATGTAGTATGTTTTAGGAGTGACATTCCTACCTTGATAATACCGATGATCTCCTCAGTGATTTGGGATGTTATGTAGGGAAGGATGGCTAGGGCCCACAATGGTCTAATGATGCTATTTACGGTTGGGAGGAACCATGCACTTAGTTAATTATGTTTGCGATAAATGGTTATCCTTTATGATGGATGTTCATATCTTTTATGATGATGTATCATGTATATTCTTTTAAGCCTTTCATACCCTGTGGCATGTATAGTGGATGATTGAGCATTTGAAAATGTAATTTATGAACATTGGACCTTTCATTATTATTTTCTGTGAATGTAGTATTAGATGGAATCATTAATAGTTAAATTAGATGTGATTCAACATTAAGGGATCATTAGAGAATGTAACCTGTTATGTACGTTGATGTATACTTTCAGTTGAATGTTTGTTAATGCTTCCACTATTGTGTGCATGATGTAAATGGTTTTAATTTCATGTTCAAAAAAAAAAAAAAGCTATCAAACTTAGAGAAACTTTAGGTTAATTCTTTAGATCCCTAGGCAGGGCGTTACATGTACAATAGAGGCAAAATATAAGGTCAAATATTATGTTGATTCAGATGTAAACAGTGAAGAAGAGAAGTTAAATGTGATACCTTTTTTAATTTTAGTTTATCATTTGTCTTTTTATGTAACAGTAAAATGTATAAAGTCTCTAAAATAATTTGTTGCATTTAGTATACAAAAAATTTCAAACCCTAATGTAGCACAAAAAAACCAATTCAATTGTTAATAAATATATTTTTGTGAATTATTTCAACTATAATATATATATTAAAACTTTATAGTTGCAAAAATTAATAGAATAATAAACTATTCTTATTGGACAAAGATATGAAAAAGTCGCACTCCCTACTGTAGCATAAAATAACCAATCAAAGTGTCAATAAATATATTGTGTTGAATTATTTTTAATGCAATAAATATGATAATTTTATAGCTCAAAAATTATTTGAATAATAAATTATTCTAATTGGACAAACAAATTAAAAAGTTGAAGTGCATTGAATGTTATAGTTGTTAGTATGAATACTAATGATACTACATTGAGGGAGTATCCTGAGCATTGGAGAACATTGATATGTTGCATCCATGAGTATGTTTGTCATTGATGTCAACATAGTAGTAATTTTGTAAAGACTAGAAGAATAATAGTCAGAGATCTTATGATGTGCAGAAGTTGAGGAAGGTTTGGATGATGTGTAGTGAAGGACATGTTCCTGAGGTTGTCCTGATGACATGGTAGAGAGGACTAAGTCTGAGTTGATGGTGCACAGAAGTTACACTTGATTTACTAGAAGCGGTGCAAAAACAAAGTATTAGAAAATAATGTTGCAATGATCAATCACTATCTTTCATCTAAGATATAATGAAGCAATGTGCAATCACATAGTGATAAAGGATAGTTGGGTAGTGACATCAGCATGTGCACAAGTTGTGGTATCACATGTGAAGTTATGTATAGAGTGTGATCCAATAGTGCTATTGTAATTGTGAATTAATTAATTATCTCATTTTAATTAATTGGGAAAGCCTCAAGGCTAACTAGAGGAATTATTATGAAGATACGGTATAAAGGAAAGTTGTTTTCATTATTTGTAAAGTATCTTGGATCAAAGGATCAAGTGGGATGCGAAGTATTAGTGTGTTGTATGAGAATGAGTAAAATCTTACTGAATGCATATAAGTGATCCAAGGGATCATTGGATGCACAGTATGAGATCTAGTTATAAGATCTAAAGGAGCAAAAGTAAGATTTACAAGACAAAGATAGAGGAAGGAAGTACATTTCAATTCTATTATTTTGCAAGGAATAATATAGAGATCATTTGGATAGTGGGTTCATTGATCTTAACCTCAAAGCTATTTTGGCAGTGGGTCCAACTATCTAGCACAATCCTAATAGGGTTAGACTCTCCTAATAGAGATTTAAAGTCTCCTAATAGGGACTCACATGTACTAAATATTGTAACAAACTCCTAACAGGCTCTATCCTCTAACAAGGAATATTTATATTGGTACATCATCTTATGGGTACCATTCCCTCTGATCAAGAGTTTCCCTTTTTAACATATCTAGTGTTAATTGTGGATGAGTATCTTGTTGTGGTTTCAAGTTATTACTCACATGGTTAAGTTTGTTTAAGGTTAGTGATTGTGATAATAGTTGGATAATTGATTCACCCCCCCACCCTCTCCCTAGTTATATGAGTGGACTATATATTCTAAAAATTAGTATCAAAGAATCAAGTTCTTGAAGATAAGGCTTAATAGCTTTGGGAGGTCATTGGTGAGTTATTTTAGAAAGGATAGTCCTAAGTTAGATGGAGGAAATTTTGACACCCAGAAGATGGAGCTTCTTGGTGAGAGATCATAATTGTTTACAAAATTGAGCATTAAGTTTCTAGATAGAAGCACAAGAACAGACAAATCCAGATTCAAAGAAGACATGAAGATCAAGGAAGGTATTGACCTACTTATGAAAAGAGAACAAGAAGCTATGGGAATTTTTTCTTCTTGGACATGTAAAGAGTTTGGTCATTTTTTATTGAAATGTCCTAAGAGAGTAAGAAAATCTAGAAAGAGTTCTCTTTCTGATGAAGATGAAGAATTTAAAGCTAGTGTGGAAATATTCTTGAATGACTATAATGATAAAGATAATGAGCATGATGAAGAGAAAAATTTGGTAACTATGATTGATGAAAAGTTTGGTACTAAAGAAAAGATGGTAGATCATGACTCTAATGAAGAAGAGGACAATTATGGAATTATTAGATAAAATGTTGAAGTTTTATTTGAGACTAACAATGATTTGCACAATGATGTGAAAATTGTTGAAAAAAGAGGAGAATAGAGTTTAGAACCTAGAGAAGAGATAAGAGTTGAGATGTCAACTCCTACCTCCAGTAGAAACATGAAAAAGAATCACCCTCCAGAGGACATAATTGGCTCAAGGATAAAGGTGTGATCACAAGGAATAGACTAAATGAGGAACTATGTCTGTTAGGATAAACCACGGACAGAAATAAAAACTACATGCAAATATAACCAATAACAGAAAATAATAGAACACATAGAAATGAACACAAGGCACCAAGATTTAACGTGGTTCACCCAATCCCTGGGCTATGTCCACCAAACAGCAAGTCTGATCTTATTACAATCCAGTGATTACAACCTGATTACAATCCGTAATCCCTTACAGCTCAATACCGCCGCAAGAACCAATTTCGTATCACCACATATGAAAAATACCCAACCCTAAGCCCTTTTTATACAAGTATTAAACCGCTTTAGGGTTATAACATGTCGGCCATATGTCGGCCATAATATGTCAGCTACCATGTTGGCTACTTCCCAAAAAAAAAATTCGGGCCGATGCCCCAAACCCCACTATTTATGAAGTATGTATAGTACTTTCCTGACCAGTCACCACAATCTAACAATCTCCCACTTGGGGACTGATCAGGCTCCACACTAAACAACAATCTCCCACTTGGAGACTGATCCTATAGCAATACAACTACCGCATGGGGCTCCAACTGGATCAAACCACCCTGAACTTTGCTGTTCTTTTATTCACATTTAGTCTAAAAGACCAACTGAAGCTGAAGAGGAGTTCAGCTTCTCCCTTGTTACAACCTTTGTCAACATATCTGCTGGATTTTCATTGGTATGTATCTTCTCCAGCTTTAACTGTCCATCCTCCAAAACTGACCGAATGAAATGGTACCACAACTGTATGTGTTTGGTCTTAGAATGCAGAGCTGAATTCTTAGCAAGATGAATGGCACTCTGACTATCTGTGAACAAATAATTATCCTTCTGAGGATGTCCCAATTCTTCCAAGAAGAACTGAAGCCATATCATCTCTTTGGCTACCTCTGTAGCAGCAACATACTCTGCCTCTGTAGTGGAGAGAGCATTAATCTTCTGTACCCTAGAAACCCAGCTCACGGCTGCCCCACCAACAGTAAAGACATAACCTGTAGTACTCCGTCTGGTATCAATATCCCCAGCCAAATCTGAGTCAACATAGCCCTATAAATCAGTAGTAGAGCCCCCAAAGTGTAAACACTTATTGGATGTTCCTCTCAAATATCTGAGAATCCACTTGACAACATTCCAATGCTCAAATCTTGGATGACTCATATACCTGCTAACGACTCCCACTGCATGTGCAATATCTAGCCTAGTGCATACCATAGCATACATCAAACTTCCTACAGCTGAAGCATAGGGTACCTTGGACATCTTATCCTCCTCTTCCTGTGTCTTGGGACACATCTCCTTAGTCAATTTCAAATGACCAGGTAAAGGTGTGCTGACAGCTTTAGCATTCTCCATAGAGAAACGTTGCAACACCTTCTCAACATAATCAGCTTGAGATAGCGTCAATGTTCTGTTCTTCATATCTCTGCAAATCTTCATACCAAGGATTTTTTTTGCTGCCCCCAAATCCTTCATAGCAAATGCATGTGCTAATTGGCATTTCAGCCCCTTAATATGATCCATGTTAGACCCAGCTATAAGCATATCATCAACATATAAACATAAAATAATGTAGCTATCATCATCTAACCTCTTAAAATAAACACATTAATCTGAATGACACCTATTATATCCATGCTCATGCATAAAACTATCAAATTTCAAATACCATTGCCGAGGTGCTTGCTTCAAGCCATATAAACTTTTCTTCAATTTGCACACTAAGTTCTTCTTACCTTTGACCTCAAAACCCTGTGGCTGAGCCATATATATTTCGTCATCCAAATCACCATGAAGAAAGGCTATTTTAACATCCATCTGCTCTAAATGAAAATCTTCAGTAGCCACAAGACTTAAAACAGTACGAATAGAAGTCATTTTAACAACAGGAGAAAATATCTCATCAAAATCAATTCCCTTTTTCTATGCAAATCCTTTTACAACTAACCTGGCCTTAAATCTTTTCTTACCTCCTTCCTCTTCTTTCAACTTGTAAATCCATTTATTCTGTAAAGCCTTTTTACCTGTAGGCAACTTGCACAAATCCCATGTCTTATTTTTCAGCAAAGAGTCCATTTCATCTTTCATTGCAGACTCCCACTGAATCTTAGTATCCACTTGCACAGCTTCATCATAACTTTCAAGTTCACCAGCATCAGTAAGTAAAATAGAATACAAAGAGGGAGAAAACCTTTGTGGAGGTCTAATTGGCCTTGTTGACCGTCTAACATTCACTGGTGTGTGTGGTATTTGTTGTTGCAGTTGTTGCACATCATGAGGAATGGCTAGAACATCAGCTTTTGGAGTATCATCCAACACTACATAATCATCTTCTTTCTTCTCATGTTGCTGAAACAAATCTTTGTACAACACTTTTTCATTGAATATGACATCCCAGCTTCTTATAATTTTATGATTTTCAAAATCCCAAAGCCTATAGCCAAATTCATTAATGCCATATCCAACAAAGACACATTTCTTTGATTTAGCTTCTAGCTTGGTTCTATTTTCAGAGTCTATATGAGCAAAAGCTTCACAACCGAAGATTTTGAGAAAAGAATAACTCACCTTCTTACCAGTCCATGCTTCCTTTGGAATACCACAGCCCAAAGGAGTAGAGGGACCTCTATTAATCAAATATACTGTAGTATTGATAGCCTCCACCCATATGTGTAAGGGCAACCCAGCATGCAACCTCATGCTCCTTGCGCACTCCATTATAGTCCTATTCATGCATTCAGCCACTCCATTTTTCTGTGGAGTCCTTGGAAGAGTTTTTTGTCTACGAATACCATTAATGGAGCAATAATCTTCAAATTCATGACTGCAATACTCACCACCATTATCAGATCTGAGACATTTTAATTTCTTACCAGTCTCATTTTCAACCAAGCATTTCCATTTCTTAAAAGTTTGAAATACATCAGATTTCTGTCTAAGGAAATAAACCCATACTTTTCTAGTTGCCTCATCAATAAATGTAACATAATAATGAGAGCCACCAAGGGAAGATACCTGAGCCGGTCGCCATACATCTGTATGCACAAGCTCTAATTTCTCCTTTTTGTTTTCCTTCCCTGTCTTTACAAAACTCACTCTCTTTTGTTTTCCATACACACAACTTTCACAGAAATCCATATTCACACATTTTAGACCTAGTAAAACTTTCCTTGAATGAAGTACTTTCATACCTTTCTCACTCATGTGCCCAAGTCTATTGTGCCACAACGCTGTATCAGAATCTACAGCAGCTATTTGTTCTCCCTGCTCAACTGCAGTAATTGTTCCTGAATATTCATTTTTCTCTGAAACAATCAAAGTAGAAGGAACAATATGACCTGTACAAAGATATAAGGTGCCTACTTTCACACCTTTTTCTACTACAAGGGAACCTTTTGAAACCTTCCAATTTTTATCATTAAAAGTAACTATACAACCCTCATCACTGAGTTGCCCTGCTGAAATTAAATTCCTACTCAGCTTTGGAACATGTCTTACCTCATGTAGTAGCCAATGATTCCCATTCTGCAACTTAATCTTAATTTTTCCCTTTCCAACAATCTGACAGGGTTCATTATCCCCCAAATAAACAAGCCCAAAATCCCCTTGGACATAATCAATGAAATAACCTCTATGAGGTGTAGCATGAAAAGAAGCACCAGAATCTAAAACCCACGAATCATCAACACTCTCTAAAGACAGAAGAAAAGCATCCTCTTCGGATTTGTTACTTACCACATTTGCCTCTTTGTCTCCATCTGATTTATCTCCTTCATTTTTCTTTCGAGTCCAGCAATCTTTCTTTTTGTGCCCTAGTTTCCCACAGTACCAGCAATCATTTGGTCCTCTCGATTGAGACCTCCTCCCCTTTGACTTTCCTCTTGATTTCCCACGATTTCCAGAGTTACTTCCTCTTTCAGTCGTTCTGCCCCTGCTTTGTGCATTTAAAGCACTTCCTGATGTAGATCCACCTGAGGATTTTCTACGAGTTTCCTCACTTAAAATAACACCGATCACATCATCATATTTTAGGGTACTAGATCCAGGAACAGAATTACTCGCCGCCATTACCAAGCCATTCCAGCTTTCAGGCAAAGAACACAAAATCAAGAGAGCCCTAATTTCTTCATCAAAATTGATACCCACAGAAGATAATTGACTAGTAATAGTATTAAACTCATTTAAATGATCTGCAACAGATCCACCTTCTACCATTTTCATATTAAATAAACGCTTCATGAGAAATACCTTATTTGAAGCGGAGGGCTTTTCATACAGTGTCACTAGGGTTTTCATCAAATCTTCTCTCGTCTTTGCTTTTGTAATATTAAATGCCACCGATGGTGCCAAGCATAACCGAATGCTTCCGAGTGCCTTTCTATCCAAAAGATCCCATTCAGCCTCTGACATAGTTCCCTGATTCTTGGCTTTTCCTTCTAACGGCTTCCATAAATCCTTCTGATATAAATAGTCTTCCATTTGCATCTTCCATAACTGGAGGTTCTGCCCATTAAACCTGTCAACCCTCAACTTACCCTCATCTACCATCGCTCCCACTCAACTGTGAGACTCCCACTTAACTGTGAGACTTTCCTGCAGAGGATAACTGAAAGACAACCTTGCTCTGATACCACTTGTTAGGATAAACCACGGATAGAAATAAAAACTACATGCAAATATAACCAATAAAAGAAAATAATAGAACATACAGAAATGAACACAAGGCACCAAGATTTAACGTGGTTCACCTAATCCCTGGGCTATGTCCACCAAACAACAAGTCTGATCTTATTACAATCCAGTGATTACAACCTGATTACAATCCGTAATCCCTTAAAGCTCAATACCGCCGCAAGAACCAATTTCGTATCACCACATATGAAAAATACCCAACCCTAAGCCCTTTTTATACAAGTATTAAACCGCTTTAGGGTTATAACATTTCGGCCATATGTCGGCCATAATATGTCGGCTACCATGTCGGCTACTTCCCAAAAAAAAAAAAATTCGGGCCGATGCCCCGAGCCCCACTATTTATGAAGTATGTACAATACTTTCCTAATCAGTCACCACAATGTAACAATGTCTTCTTTCTCGTGTGGAACCTAAGAGCATAGATGAGACATGTAAGGATGATCACTAGATGAAAGCAATGAAAAAAGAATTAGATTAGATTGTGAAGAATGAAACATGGGAATTAGTTCCTAGACCTAAAGAGAAGAATGTGATAGGAACCAAGTGGGTATTCAAGAATAAGATGAATGATCAAGGAGAAGTTGTGTGAAACAAGGCCATACTTGTTTGCAAAGGTTACTCACAACAAGAAGGCATAGATTATGAAGAGACATATGCATCTGTGGCAAGAATGGAAGTAGTAAGGATGTTCTTGGCTTATGCAGAAAGCAAGAATTTCAAGGTTTATCAGATGGATGTCAAGTTAGCTTTTCTAAATGGAGAACTTGAAGAAGAAATCTACATTGAGCAACTTGATGGATTCCCTCTAACAGAAGAAAAAGAATTTGTATACAAATTGAAGAAAGCACTATATGGCCTGAAGCAAGCACCTAGAATTTGGTATGCAAGGTTGGATAGGTACTTATATAAGCTTGGATTTATTAAAGGTACAATAGATGGTAATCTATACTTAAGGAAAATTGATGATGGTTTGTTTATCATTGTAATATTTGTGGATGACATAATATTTGGAGGAAATGATAAAGAAAGTGATAAGTTTGTTGAAGAGATGAAAAATGAATTTGAAATGAGCATGATAGGAGAAATGAAGTTTTTCCTAGGATTGTAGATTACGTAGAGCAAAGATGGGATATTTATTTCACAAGCTAAGTATCTAAAAGACTTGTTGAAAATATTTGGTTTAGAAAGTTGCAAATCTATTGGTACATGCATGGTAATTGGTCACAAGTTATCTAGTAAAGATGAGACACCTATAGTTGAATAGAAGAAGTATAGATATTTGATTGGAGGATTGCAATATCTGACTCACACCAAACTAGATATAGCAAATGCAGTTGGAATTTTAGCAAGATTTTGAGCTAATCCTAAAGAGTATCATTATGTAGTGGTAAAGAGGATATTTAGATATTTGAAGGGTACATCTAATTATGGAATCTAGTATGACAGATCAAATGATTTTACTTTCTGTGCATATACTAATGCAAATTGGGCAAATAATATGGATGAAAGAAAGAGCACCAATGGTGGAGCATTCTTTCTTAGAGGAAGATTAGTTTCTTGGTTGAGCAAGAAATAGGACTATATTTCTCAGAGTACAGCTGAGCCAGAGTATGTTGCAACAATAAATAACTTTAATCAAGTTATGTGGATGAAGAAAATGTTGAAGGATATTGGGATTGAGTTTACAGAGCCTTCTATCATTTACTGGGATAATACAAGTGTAGTGAATATGTCTAAGAATCTAGTATTGTATTCTAAGACAAAGCACATATCCATGTTATGTATCATGTTTTGAGAGAGAAGGTAGTAGAAAAGGAGATAAGGTTGGAGTATGTAAATACTAAAGATCAAATTGAAAATATCTTTATGAAGCCTTTGCATGAGGATACTTTTGAATACCTAAGAGGTATGCTAGGGGTTATGCCCTTGCCTGCGTCAGAGTAGATGATGCAAGGAGTGCATCAATTTAATGGTACAAAGAACTATGATTAGACTGGACTAAATGTTAATGCTTCTTATATGGGGGACTATTTGGTATGTGCTAAGTCATTGAGGACTCTTGGTATTTGGTATTTTATACTGAATAGTGTCTTTGGACACTTGAGTTGATTGAAGAGTTGGAAGAAATATATTATAACAATTGGTATTTAGCAATTAGTATTTTTATTGACACCTTTAACATTGATGTCAATGTGGGAGAGAATATGTATATGAAAAATATCTCCTAGGCAATGGGGAGAGAAAATGTGAGAGAAGCATCTATTGAAATGTCAGTGGTGGGGGGTGTGGTTTGGTTATCTCGTTAGGGAGATTCAGAAAGATTCATGTTAGTGCACAAAAGAATATGTTAGTGCACAAGAGGATATCTCTATGGGGAAGATATGCAACCAGAAAAGTGTTGTAAGTTGTTCACCATGAACAACTGATGATAGTCACCAAAAAATTGATGAAGAGGATTTGAGAATGACAACAATAGCAGTAGAGTATAGTTTGGTATTTTTGGAACTTAGATGTTTTTCATCTATGTTTCCATTAACACCAAAGGGGGAGATTGTTAGCATGAATGTTGATGATACTACATTGAGAGAATATCTAAGCAGTAGAGAACATTGATATGTTGCATTCATGACTATGTTTGTCATTGATGTCAACATAGTAGTAATTGTACAAAGACTGGAAGAATAGAAGTCAAAGATCTTCTGATGCACAAAATCTGAGGAAGGTTTGGTGGATGATGTGTAGTGAAGGACATGTTCTTAAGGTTTTCCTAATGACATGGTTAAGAGGACTAAGTCTGAGTCGATGGTGTATGAAAGTTACACTTGATTTACACAGAAATAGAGTATTGGAAAACAATGTTATGATGATGAATCACTATATTTTATCAAAGATTTAATGAAGAGATGTGCAGTCACATAGTGATAGAGGATATTCATGTAATGACACCAGTGTGCGTGTAAGATGTACTATCACACGTGTGAATTTTTGTATAGACTGTGAGCTGACACTGCTATTTCAATTGTGAATTAATTAAGTATCTTACTTTAATTAATTAGAAAATCCTCAAGGTTGACTCAAGGAATTATTATGAAGATACAGTATAAAGGAAAGTTGTTTTCCTTATTTGTAAAGTATCTTGGATCAGAGGATCAAGTGGGATGTGAAGTATTAGTGTGCAATGCAAGGATCAAAATGCTTATTGAATGCATGTAAGTGATCCAAGGGATCATTGGATGTGCAATATGAGATTTGGTTACAAAATTTAAAGGAGAAAAAGTATGATTGACATGATAGAGATAGAGCAAGGAATTACATTTAAGTTCTATTATTTTGCAAGGAATAATATAGAGAACATTTGGATAGTGGGTTCATTGATCTTAACCTTGAAGTTGTTTGGGCAGTGGGTCCAGCTATCTTCCACAACTCCTAACAGGGTTGACACAGCTCCTAATAGGGTTGGGATCTCCTAATAGGGATTCAAAGTCTCCTAATAGGGACTCATATGTAGTGAACATTGTAATAGACTCCTAATAGGGTCTATCCTCTAACAAGGAATATTTATATTAGCACATCATCTTGTGGGTACCATTCCCACTAGAGTTTTCCCTCTGATCAAGGGTTTCCCAAGTTAACATATCTAGTGTTAATTGTGCATGAGTATCTTGTTGTGGTTTCAATTTATATTACTCACATGGTTAAGTTTGTTTAAGGTTAATGATTGTGATAATAGTTGGATAACCGATTCACCCCTCCCCCTCTCAATTATATTAGTGGACTATATATTCTATCAATAGTTCCTTGCCTATGACAATAACTAATATTCAAAATGAATCTTTCATGTTAATCACCTAGATGGAAATTGGTTATGTTTGAAAGTATTGATAGTCTTGCGAATATTTTGTTTGTGGTTTAATTATTTTTCTTGCAATTAATATGTATGATGTATCCATTGTTTACAATTTGTATTTAACAAAAGACAAAATGTTAGTTTATGTTTAATATTTATTTCCAAGGATTCCTAGGTGGTACATTACATATTCACTTTGGGACTTTTTACTTTGAATTCAATGCTTTTATAGTTATATCTTGTTTGGATTTGTCTTATTTTTGTATTAGAAAGGGATATCCTACAACCTTAAAAAAACCCTAGTTTCATGTGTGGAAATTTTTTCAATCTCTTAGCTTGAGGGAGTGGACCTTTGTGGTTCACCATGGTTGGGTAGAAAATGTTATGAAAGTTTATTTCATGGTTCCATGGATGATTTTGATTATGTTCCATTCTCAGTTTTAGTTGAAAGTCTTTCTATTGTATCATGTACTTCATAGTGATATAATAAAAGACATGTATTGATTTGATGTGAGCTCTTGAAAGGGGACTCAATATTTTATGGAAATTATATAATGAAATGAAAAGCAATCTAAGATAAAATGGTATCTATATTTGAAAAGAAAGGGAAAGGTGAACATGTTGTATTGTCTTAGACAATTTAAAGATGTTTGGTTTCAATAATTATATTTTTTTAAGTATTTCTTTTTGTTTATGAATAAAAGGAAATGAACCTAGGGATAGTTATTCTATGATGTATCTAAGTGAATTGATAGAAAGAAAAGAAAATATCATCTTTTTACTTAATGTTCTTGAAGAAAGTATTATAAATGATAACATGTTTTGGTAGGACCACAAATGTTGGTGTCCATGAGCTCTACGAAATTGGTATATGATTGATCTTTTTCTTTGAAAGATTATCTTCTCTAAATTTCTTCTTGACATCATTTTCATATCACATAATCTAATTTTATCAATCTTGGTAAATAACTAATAATATGAAACAAACTTATCCTAATAAAATTTTCAAAATTGAAGTCACACATCCTTCAGTGTCAAATTTGATTGTCATCAACATGAGATATTAAATGTCCTTTTGCAACTCCTTCAAGATGGTAAATATTTTTGTCAATCCTCTTACCAAGGAATTGATTCCCCTATCCTTTTTATAATTTAATAAATTTCATTCTTGAATATGACATCATAATGATTCCCATACATATGTCCTATACTCAGTACAGTGTGACACAAACCTTTTACATAATAAACATTTTATTTGTAATTCTTTCTATCACAATTAATTGATTCTTTTCCAACAATAAATGTTTTTATATCATCATCAAATCCAAAATGATAATCATCATACTAATCCAGTGATATAAATTTTCTTTTATCTCCATTCATACAATGAGAACAACCACTATCAATCAACCACTCATTCTTATCTATTCTAACAAAAAAAAAGTTTCAAAATTATCAACTTTAGAAAAAATGTGAGAGATATCAATTTATGATTTTTCATCTTCTTCTTCACCAAAAAAACAAATCTTTCCATTTGATTCTTCATTCACATAGTAAAACTTTTTATTGAATCTTTTTGAAAAAAATACTAGAACCTCTCTTAAGATGTCTAGTAACCAAATTACCAACCTCATCACATCTAAATCATTTTAGGAGTACAAAATCCATTGCATCATCACCTAGAAACTACTTTTATTCTTACAAGCCACAGAGAAGTTCCAGGTGCTGCTTGCATTCCCATAGCGGCCATTTGGAGCAAACAGAGTGGGGCTTTAACCCAGATTAACATCATCGCAATTGCTTTATCTTGTCACAGTGTTATGCAACCCAGATTAACATCATCGCAATTGCTTTATCTTGTCACAGTGTTATGCAACCCAGATTAACATCATCGCAATTGCTTTATCTTGTCACAGTATTATGCTCTGCTGGAGTACAAGTTTAGGTACGCTTAGGGCAAAGTCCAAAGGGAACATGAGACGTGATTGTATCCATGACACGTTTACATCGTTTACACATGCATTCTTGGTGCATGCAATGCAGGTGAGCTGAGCTAATAAATATAGGCGAATTGCTTATAAGCTTTTGACATAAGTTTGAGTCCTTTGCATCATCCGTGTCCATTTGAAAGCGCTCAAGATCCCAGTGTGGCCTGGGAGTGGAACTTTATATTGCACATATGTTTAGTTATTAACAATTCCTTTTAACATTTTGGGGTGCTCATGGGATGCAGTCCGGTGGTTTGAAAATTTTATAAGAAGTCTTGCTATTGGTCAGAAACAGCATTTTCCTTACATAAAAGGTTTGATAACATTTTTCTGGCCTATTGAATGCTCATTGCTCATATTTCACGTTGGGTATGATCTGTTGGGCTATGTATATGATGGCTGTCACTAAAATGTAAGATCAACTGAATTTGAGTTCAACCATCAAATGCTTAGCATTCTGTCAAGATGGCCCAAGTTCATGAGAACTATTTTTGAATTGGGATTGTTTTATATATTCGTGTGTGGCATGTCTGCCTTCTTAGAAACCTAAATTTCCTGGTTAGTTTCAGCATATGAGCAATATGAAGATTTCCTGAGAACCAACATGAGAATTCCCTTGACAACTTTTCCTGGAGTTATCTTTCATACTAATTTATAGGTGCCTTTCTTTAGTCTACTGCCAAAGTTATCTTCTACTCCATCATCATCATCGTCAAGATCTTCTTTAGATTTAGTCATTTTATATTTTATTTCAGATATCTCTTGTATTTTTCAAACTTTATCAACTCAAATTTTGTCAAAACATCAAAATAATTATATTTTTGTAAACTTCTTTAGATCATAAAGTTCTTCTTTAGTCGATACCTTGTCATTATAACTCCCAAGTAATTTCATCAAGATCTTCTCTACGAAGTCTTCATTAGCAATGTTACCTCCATGATTCTTGATCTTGTTTACGACACTCTCAATTCTCTTAAAAAAACTCTTAATTTCTTCATCATCTTCCATTTTAATATTTTCATAATGTATTTTTGCATTTAAATTGTTCCAAAATTTTCCACTATCATTTCCTTTATATATTTATTTCAATTTTTTGCAAACTTTAAAAGTAGTCTTCAATGTAATAAACTTAGAAAGTTCTAATATTGATTCACCTCATATGATTTTTAATTCATTCTAAGGAAACACTTAATTTTCCTCTACGTGATTTCATTTTTTGTAACTTCTAAGTGATACTAGATAAAATTTCATATAATTTTCTCATGAATTGTAGTCAGATCCATCAAATATATAGATATTCAATTTGTGTGTCATTAGATTTTTTGGAAATAACAATGTGAAAGTAAGTTCTGAAGGGGTGGGGGTGGGGAATCAACACTTAAAACTTCTACCTCTAAAACATTTCATCATCATCCATCTCATAATTTGACATATAAACTAAAATAACTTAACATGCATCACATCCATAGTATAAAGTAAATAATACATAGCACAATAAATTTGGTTACCCAGAAACCTTCCAATGAGAAGATAAAATTGGGGTGGGGACAACACCCACAAATCTTCACTACTATAGTTGTAAAGTGTGACCAATTATGGTTACAAAGTGTTTGATCATAAATCATGATCTAGCCTATGAGGGGTCTACCCTATTAAAGTCTTAAAAGATTGTTAGGTCTCACATTGACTAACAAATTTCAAACTCACAATTAAGTAAGCACTCAGTTAAGAGATTTACAACAACTTGTTAGGACTACTTTGTTAGGAGATTTACTCTATTTTACCTATTAGGATGATTCAACACCTAATATCTTTGTTAGCACTCTTCTTCTTATTGTCATATCTTCTCTTTACTATGTCAACATTGATCCTCTTGATCAGATCTATCCTTTCTAACCTCTCATTGTTTGTCTTTATTTCTCTTAGAATGATTATGCTTTGTATAACTTTTTCATAGCCTTCATAGCCACCATGAATACTCTATCTACACTTAGCATTCATCTCCTCATGCATGGATTAATCTCTTTAGGGTTTTCCTTCCTTAAATAAATATTGGTGGAGATGGCCTAGGTTATAATCAACGGTTGTGGTTAATCCTTAGTGCTGCCTAAAGCTTCCCTTAAACTGATTGGTTGCATACATTGCACAAGGATTCAAAATATGACTCCATACTTATCTCTTATATTCATACATTCATGATTATGTTGGCCAAAAATGGTTTACACAAGAGTTTGTGCCATAACAAACAACTATGACAAAAACTATTCACTTAGCATCCAAAGGCTTTGATGCTTGGCCTATACTATGCTCTTAATGGTGTAACTTGGCTTCTATAGAACTTGGAACTTACTGCTACTCGACACCTGAATCACTTAGCATGTATAGACTACTTGGCACTGGAGTGATTCAACACATACTGGTGCTTGACAAGTACTATCTGGAAACTTTTGCTTGGCATGCTTTGATCACTCGACTCACAGTGATTGTTCAGCTCACTCTGATCACTTGGTATTCACTATGTACTCAACTAAATAATGACTATGTGTTTTCTCACTACCTTATCAAAACAAAAATGAGATTAAAAATCTCCCCATTTGACATGAGTGGCAAAAACACTTTGTCATGACATATACATCCATATTTCATGCATAAGTCATACAATTTATCTTCATGACTCGGCTTCCATACAAAATTTTCAAAATATCAAAATTTACAAAATTATTGTCCATCTGTCATACCTTATTACTCCCCCTGAGTAAATGCTTCATTTATATTAATGCTTCTATTAATCCTGCTAAGCAGATTTCTACCTTGATAAACATTTCACTCCAAAATTTAATAATCCCCCTTTTCTGACACTTATGTCAGTTGGGTTTTACACATATAGTGCGTTTGTCAAAAAATGGATTGTGAAGCTCCATTATGATCTTCAAAGCCCCATCCAAATTTTCATATGTTGTATCTAGAGATTAATATTGAATATCTATTTGGTTAACAAGGTCAACTAAGCCTTCATGTGTAGAAAGATGGGAATCTTTCTTCATCACTGTTTTTGAATAGGCTAGTTCCTTGTGTAATACTTACATGTTTGTCAACATGGATTGGATAGTGACCAGAGTAGAGCGAATATTAGCATCATGTGTTTGTAGCTTGACAAGCCTATTCTGAGTCATCAATAGCCTCTGAGAATGTAATTGACTATTACCTGGATATTGTATCGTTGTAGTACCTATTAGCTACAAATCTCCCTATAGTTGGTCAATAGTCTATTGTACCTCCTTTGAAAATATATACACATTGCATAGCTTAGTGTATAGAGAGGAAATGTTCTCTAATACCTTCTTTACATTTTCCATTTTGGTTTCTAAATCAAGTATGTTGACAAGTTCCTTTATAATAGGCTTATATTTATTTGTTTTTGTGAGGCTAAAAGAATCAATGAATATGTCTTTGATTTCATGTAGAACTTTCTTTTTCTTATGCTCCCTCCTTAAGATATTTTGCCTTTTCTTTCTTTTTAGAGCATCTTGAAGAATTCTCATTTCTTTAATAGTGATTGTATTCAAGTCAAACTTTGGTAGCTCAATCACCTCATCTAAGCTTACATCCTCAAATGATGTAACATCAACACTCTTGGGTATGCTGAAACTCAGCCTTGATATTTACAAAGGTATATAATATGCACTTGGCCTCTAAAGGGCTTGACTAATAAGATGAGATGTAGAAAATAGAAAAGTAACCAATGTTTGTATGGAAATTTTCTCCTCAAGTTCAACAATCAACTTGACCTCTTCAGTCTTTTCTCCTTCCTTCTCAACTTCACCCTGTGATGGTGGAATAGGTATAGAACTTTCTTCCTTACCCTTGTGCACTTTTGTTCCATCCTTGTCAGCAATTAATAGAGCTGGTAAACCTGAACTATTTAGGCTCGAAACTGATATACTTGTAGGTTGTGCTTCTACCTCTTTCATCTAAATGACAAATGTTGGCATTGCAGATGGTTTCTTTGTTGTAACATTTGTCTGTTCAAGGTTTAAACTTTGATATGTATGTAGATCATGTTATTCCTTTTATTTTACCTCAGTAGGTTGTGGGAGCATATTTGATGTGTCTTGTTGCTTCTCCCTTGCAGATGCAAGTTCTTCCTTTTGAATCTCATCCACTCTCACCAATACTGGAGTACTACATAGAATTGTTGCATTAGTAGAGTCCTATAAAATTTTCATTGAATCATCCTCAGTCAAAGGATTTACATCCTGTGATGTATTATGAGGAACATCCATGGTAATAATTGAGTTTTGTTGACTCTCTTGGTCACCATTTGGGGAACTGGCACTCTGTACTTGTAGATCCTGTACATCAAATTTCTCTTCTTCATATGTGACTTCCTCTATTGTTCCTTCAATTCCCACCATATTACCTTCCTTGAATAGGTCCTCTCTTCCTTTCTCATCTTTCTCTTCCTCATCCTTTTTAGGTTCATTCTCCTCTTTCTCTTCTTTCTTCTCTATAGCCTATGTTGTTAACCCATAGATTGATTTCCAAATCAATGTGCTTTTGAGTACCACATACTCCACTTTCTTCTTTAAAATCTTAAATGCTCTATATTTTGGAAAAAAACTCCCCTTATATTTTTCCATGACTTTAGCCATCATCTGCTTATCCAAAGCAAGCTTGGCTTGGGCTAATGTAGCCTCCCTTATTTGTCTCTCAATGGTCAAACTAAATTGCCACTTTTTCTCAACTCTATCATATAGCCTCTTAGGTATGGAGTTGGAAAACTCTAGAGGAATGGTCTTAAAAGTTACCATCATATCATATATGTCTTCCACTATATTGTTCTTTTCTACATTTCCTAACTTATTAAAATCAACATGTGTGAAACCTAACAAATTTGCATTGGTCTAAATGTTTTCACACAAGTTATCAATATCATAAGAGGGATTGTGGTTTGCCACTTTGATTTGACTCAAGCCATAAGACTCTATCTTCTCCTCATCTGAATCTTTATGTTACTTGTACTTCTTCCTCAATCTCTTATAAGTCCTCTTAGTAGGTTGGCTCGGCTCTTCTGTGACACTTGCTCTTTTGTCTTTAGGCTTTGTAACTTCCTTAGCCTATGCAGTGGCTGCCCTAGTGTTTGACCTAGTTAAAGGTACAACTAGCTCTTGTTTTGGTTGCTTTATAGTCTTCTTTGGATTCTCCACTACTTATTTCTTTTATTTCCTCTTCATCTTAGTTGTCATAGGTGCTTCCTCAACTTCTTCTTCCTTGAAACCTTCAACATCATCATGTTTGTCTTCTCCTAGGCCTTGTGTTAGTTCTAGTGGTGTATGGCCTTCTGCTTCTTCTTCTTCTGCATCACCTTCACCAAACTTCTCTTTAAGTTTCTTCACAATCTTGTTGTTGTTGTCTTGCATTTTGTCACCACAAAATGTTGGTAACAGCATGAAACTTTTTCAAGCTAGTTTTGTATTTCTCTAAGCTTGAATTTGATATTCAATTGCTTAATTTTGATCGATTGATCCATTTCAATTCGTATATCAAATCAGTTTACTGAAGGCCTTCATCAAGTCTTTTTCATTTTGCTTTATGTCATGCCTTTGCTTATTTTTTAAGCCTTCATCATCCTTTCTTTGCTTTTGAGTTTTCATTTGTTGGTTTTTAGTCCTTTGGTTTTTCTCATTTCATGCCTTTCACTTTTCCCTTCAATTTAGTCTAACCTAGAGCTCAATTGGAGTTGTTAGTCAAGAGATATGCTCATTTTAGTGCCTCAAAAGTGGATCTTTTTAGTGCAGCAACACGAATTAAAAATATAACATCATATTTTTAATTTGAATTTCACTTTTGGTTACATTATTAAGTTACTTTAACTTTAAATTTTTAACTTAAAGTGACTATAGTGCACTTTATGTTATAATTTTAAGTTGAGTTTGTAGATGCTTAAAATCATCCCTAAACACTATATTAATTAATTTTAATATTTCCCGTGACATTGTAATTAATTAATTATATTGCTCACATTCCTCTACTTATTTAATTAAATTATTTTAATTAAATGAGTTCATTCTCTTAAGTATTTAAATCTAATTTAAATACTTCTAGCCTTAATGTGTTAAATTAATTTAACACATGATCCTCCATCTTTCTCCCTTTTTAAATAAATTTTGTTTATTTAATCCTCACATCCCATTAATTCTTCTAAACCCATGATTAAATTAAATTTCGTTTAATTTAATCTTAAGCCTAACCTAGAGCCTAGCCTATAACCATCATTTTCATCCTCTTAAGCCTACTTCTTCTCTAATCCCACTTAATCATTCCTAATCATCTTCCTAATCCCCCTCATTAGCCTAAGAGTGTGCTTACACGTGTGAGATGACATGCCTACACACTTTTGTCTCCCACTCTTCTTCTCAAGTTTGCTCACACATGTGTGAACAAACTTTGAATTCTTGACCATTTGCATGGATTGCATGTCACCTTATGTGGCATCTACATGGATGCCACCTCACCAAGCCCTCCCTCAAGACTATAAATAGATGGCTTGTCTCAAGCATTTGAGATCTCTCGTTATTGCATTTTTATCATGTTGGTTTGAGATTTGAGCTTGCATCCATAGTTTGAGCTTTCATGGTAGATGTAGCTTGCATTTTTATCATAGTTTGGCATATCTATTTAGTTCTTTCATTGCATATCATCTTCATCCTTGAATGCCTTCAAGAATGGCTCTCTCCATAGCCATTTCTTGAAGTATTCTTCATCTCATTTAGTCTAGATACATATCTTGCTTGCATACACACTTGCACTCACTCACTCAAGAGATTTCATTATTTTTGTGTTTGGGAGAGCACATCAAACATATCTCCCCATCCTAACACACCAACAAGGCCTCTCATGGGTGCTTTTGTTGAGCTGTAGAGGTGGCTAGAAGGTTGGATTTGTTGGTTGCTTAGGATTGTAAAACTCAAGCAAGCATTAGTTGATATTTGTTCTTTTCATTTTGATGAATGTTTGATGCATTTTGAAAGTTTTAAACTAGTGTTTGTTTGTTGACCCATGCTTCTTGTAGGTCACATTTTCTAGCACATAGAGTTACTTTTTATTTTTCACTTAAAGTAACTATATAACTATACAGTTCCAGTTTAATTTTTTATTTTTAAATCAAATTCTTATTTAAATGTTACTTTTTAAATGATTTTTATATGTTATATTTTTAAATATGATATATAAATATTATTTATGACCTTTTAAGTAACATTTTTATAAATTTAAGTGGATTAAATGACTTTAAGTTATCAAAAGTGGACATTTGACATGTCAATGCATATAAAGTTCTACTTGGTGGATCTTTTTTTATGTGATTACATAAAAAGGTTATCAAAAGTGGACCTTTTTGATGTCACTGCATCCAAAGTGAATTTTTTATGCCTTTGCACCCAAAATGTGAGACGTAACTTAAAATGTGTATTCTCCTCCAAAAGGTGTGATTTTGATCACTTGCACATTTTAAAACATGCCATTGACCCAAAAAGGTTTGATCTACCTTGTTGAAGGATTTTAAAATATGCTATTGACCTCAAAAGGTCCAATTTTAAACTAAAGCATATTTTAATATGTGTATTGGCCTCCAAAAAGTCTAATTTTGAAGAAATGCATGTCTTTGCTCTCCAAGAACCCAATTTTGATCATAAGTGGAGATTTTATTGATAGATTTGCATAGGATTTTCTCTATTGGAGGTTTTATTTTATTGGCAATGAGTTTTCCAAGCTCAAAAATGTTTTTGGAAGCTTAAAGCTAGGGCATGTTTTTGAAGAAATCAGAAAATACTCCATTTTTAATCTATTTTCTTGCTCCAATATAAATTAATTGGATTTATTTGGGGATTGCATTTCATGTTGATGCATATTTTGGTTTTTAAACACCAAATCAATTTGGTTTTGCATCTTGTTGAAAAATGTTTTTCACCAAAAACATCCCAAGCATGTGCATCTTAAAATGTTGGATCTTGGAGCAATCTTAAGGAATGTTTTGGCATCTTTCAACAACTATTCCTTGTTTGGTGCCCTTTCCCATTCAAATTTGTAAAAGGTTGAAAGATTCAAACATTTTGGAGAATTCTTCAACATTGGAGCATCTTTCTCCTTCATTTTTGGCACTTGATCTTTATGTAAGTGGATTCTTTCTTTCTTGCTATTTAATTTGTGCTCATCTTACTAATATTATGCACATAATTGCTTGATGATTGCCACTTGTTGAAATCTATGCCATGAAAAGTGTATTTTTCCTTTACAAAATGAAGAAAATGTTCATTTTCATATTTTTGGTTCTTTCCCAAGTTCCAATTTCAAATTTGTGTGTTAAAGTGTTTTGCATCCTAGCATATTTGGATCATTTTTCAAATGTACATTTTTATTTTGTGTTTTTGTGTTTTGTGCTTGCTTGCTAGTTTTTCTCCACTTTGGAGTAGTTAGGAGTTCTTTCCCAAGAACTTGTTGTTTCATTTCATATGAAAGCATCATCACATTCCATTTCCATTTTCCATGCCATAAAACTTTGCATCTCATCCGAAAAATGTGATTACATGTTTTCCATCTCATTCACCATCCGCACACACATGCAATCTAATTTTTTGTTTCAATTTTCACTCATCTCACTTTTTGCATCCATTCACATGACACAATTACATGAAATGTGTTACGTGTAATTGCATCCAAAAGGTCCAATTTTGATTAAAAGTCACTTGTTGAAAAGTCAAAAAGGTGTCATTTTCATCTTTTATGTACTTTAACTTCATATTTTTATCAAAGGTGACTATAAAGCTCATTATCCCTCTTCCATTTTCCATTTTCATCTCCACATATGTGTTTTTTCCTTCATGATTACATATTTCTATATTTTGCCATGCTTTCCATCTCATCCTTCATTTGCACTTGCATGTAAAGTGTATCCTCCATCCACATTACCATCTCATTTCACCTTTCATTTCTCATTACATGTTGCACTTACATGTACTCATTTTTCATGTAATAATGCCTTGAAAGTCTTAAGTCGGATTTGAAATCAACAATCTTCATTTGCACACATTCCCATGCATTCCACTTTTACACATTCTCATTTCATTATGTTTCATTCCATCTTCATAACACTTCATTCCACATTCCATTCATTTCATTTTCATTCACTACATATGTACATGATTTCTTTTTAAGATCATTTCATCAGATCTACTAAGTCTTCAATTTGTTTCCAAACCTTTGTTGTTGATCACAAATCAACTTGTATGGTGATTCCTTCTAGCAATGTGTTTATGTTTTAGGATTTTATGTTGTAGAAAAAATGCAAGAGATGCCTTCTCCATTGAAATCAAAAGGAAAGATGAAATATCAATAAGATAAAGAGTTGGTTCATGTGACTCCATCGTCAGTTGTATCCATTCTTGACAATGTAATAGATATGAAAATTGGTCATGTTGATGTGGTTGATTTCCTACAAAGGATAGAAAATTCTATTGGTCATGAGATGAAGCACATAAAAAGAAGTAACATTCATTTGGTGTCCACTTTCCCTATGGAAGCCATAGAACCTAATTTTGTTCTTGGATTTGTACAACATTTTTCTCTAAAAATAAAGATTATCAAGGATGCTAACAACAAGGTTATCATTAGCCTTGATCCAAAAGTTATTGAGAAAATTTTTAGAGTTCCACATAAAGAAAAATGTGCAGGTTTGACCAAGGAATCATCTTTGGCATGTTGGAATGGGAAAAAGCATGAATATCATAATTTTTTCAACTTTATTGATCAGACAATAAAAGAAGCAACTTCTCTAGATGGCCAAAGACTGTTCATTGGTCAAACTTCAAACAAGAATATATGGATCTCATTATCCTTCTTAGTTGAATTTGTAGTCTCAAGGATTCTAGTGATTTTGAGCCATGGATGTACATAAGTTCATCTTCCAAATCATGGAAAACAAATAACACATCTTTTGGGGAGAGCTCATTAGTACTATGCTTAGTTAGTAGATAGGTAATGTGGGAACTTCAGCACCCTTCTACATGAACCCTTACCTTTTTTACATTCCTTCTACCATGGGATCTTTCTCTAGCCTCTCAACCAATGGTGATTGCCTTCAAGTTCCTATTTGGGATTACTGTGACCAGCTCACTCTAGAAAATAGTAAATTTCACTATAGAAGGGTCCAAGATGCCTTCTTTGGGCATTTTTGGTGCTTATTTGATAAATAGTTATCTCTCAAAACAATGTCTAATGCAACATGAGAAAGGGTGAATCAATATGATTTTATTTTCATTCAATTTCCAACTTTTACATATTTAAGAGTTGGATATTTCAAAAGTGAGTCATATACCTTACCTAGGTATGCTATAGATTAGATCATCTTGATGGAGCTAGCTAGACAACTCATGGATGTGTAGAGTGATTAGCACACTATGCATAGGCCTAGTTTCAGTATTACCTCAGCTAAACCATTAGTTATTGGAAATTATTCAATCACTTATGTGCCCAAAGAAAAGAACATGGAAGTAGAGTTGCAGTTAATTACTTTGAAGAAGTTCAAGGCCAAGTCAACTTTGATTAACAAGAGATGAATTCTCATATGAAAAGAGCTTTCATACATGTTCATTGCATTAAGGATATTTGGATTGACATGAGGACAAAACTTGACATCATGAAGATGGACTACTAAAAATTAACCCTAAAATAGATAATTTATCTCAACATGTTGGAAATCCCTTCAGATTTCCAAGTTGAAGATGACAGCAATATTCTTGATCTATAGTTTCATCAGGTTGGCTTTTATAAGAAGTGCCCTCTCCCTATTTAGTGGCAACAGAAGGGAGGAACATCTATCATGGACAGATTTTAATCCATCATGGAAAACACTAACAAATGACTAAAAAATAAAGGCCTTAAAAGGGTTAATCCTAAGATGGGATAAGATTGTGGAAGTTTTGGTCCTATTTGTAAGAAGTCACAATTGGAAATCATGAGGAAAAATGGTGCCTCATCTTCCAATGCTAAGGGTTCTCTCAAATTCAAATTTAAGGGTGGAAAAGGTTCAAACTCTTCTCAAATTCTTGAACTAGTTCAAGAGTCAGAGGAAGAATTAGAAGAGGAATTGGAGATAGAATTAGATAAGGAAGATATAGATGAAGAAGGGGAAGTCATGATCATATCTCCCCCAAAGCCTGCACAAACTCATGCACCATCTTTTCATGAAGCATCTTTTTTGGATGTAGTAGATAATGATGTAGATTCATTATCCATGATTTTCACTCCTATTCCAGTCTTAGAGGTCAATATAATGGCCCTTCCTATTTCATCTTTTGCTCCTCTTTTCCCTACAAATGAATAGTTTGAGAATTTGGCAAATGTGTTTGAGAATTTCCCAACTCTAAAAAATGGTTCAAGTTTCCTAACTTGATATGTCTTTGATAGTTTTTGAGCTTTTTATTATAGAATATTCTCAACATGTTCCTATGCCTTCAGTTGTGTAAATTGAATCTTGTTCAATCACAATAGATATACAATCAAGATCAAGCCAATGGTCTCCACTATACCTACCTCCATAGAAGAAAGTTTTAGCTTGCCTCCATGGTTAAGTAGAATCACAATGAAAAGGAGAAAAGTGGTTGTTCTTCTATATAATCTTCTTATTAAGAAGACCAAATCCAAAACTTTGAAAGATAAGATTGTTTCAAGGATTTTGGTTGATTCAAATAGAACCAAATTTTTTGAAGTTGGCAAGCCCTTGGTAGGAAAACCTGTTGAAAAACTTACTCATTCTGACTACAAATTTACTAAGGTTGAAATTAGGAAGCAATCATGTTTAGGTTGTTTGCAAGATGCTCAAGATGCATTGGCTAATGTATCAAAGAGAAATCATGAGCTATGAAAGAAGAAAAATCAACCAATATAGGAGGTCTCTCGCTTAAACAAGGCTGCCCAACCACAATCTTCTCAAAATGTTGTTATTATGTCTCAAACATCTAAGGAGAAGAATTTGATTGAAGCCACCAAGTCTTGGATAGAGGAAATCATTTATGAAGGAATTCAAGTTATCACAGAGATAGTTGCAATTCTTAGGCATGTCAAAGAGATGAATGAAATGGAGTGAAACTTAATTTCTTCTTTGACTCAAGAAACAAATAATTTGAAGGAAATCCTTGATTATTGGGATGAAATGGTAATATTTGATTTAGATGCCATGGTCTCATGTGACATTCTTCTATCATGTGAAATGTTCTTTAGATTTTGTGGGCTCATTGGTTACAAGGAAGAAACATTGAGGAAGCTTATCACAAAGTTGTAGGTGGCCTTTCGAGATTGTCAAGCAGTTGAAACAAGAGTTACTTGTGATTTGAAATAGATGGGATGTGTTATTGATGAATCTAATAATCTCATTGTATTATAAAGAGTAAGATCAGAATATACAATTAGGATCAATGCTAATGTAGATTCTGAAGACTTTGGTTCACACATAATGAACAAGTTTTTCTTGTATAAATACTTGACAAAACACTTGTTAGATACTATGCTAGAAAATTCCCAACTTGTGCAATCAACGTATGCAAACATAGCAAGAGTAGAAGCCATATCAAAGACTAGTGAATTTTTTTATCTTCCTTCAATGCATGACATCATCATCAAATTCAAGGCATTAAGAAATAATCTTTGAGATTGTTGTTTTGTTATTATTTTATGCTAGTAGTTTTAAGAGGATGCATGATGGGGACACAACCCAAGAACATAATGGACACAACAGAAAAGGGAAATTATATTAACTAAGAAAATAAGCTAGTACAAATAATACAGAGAAAATAAACTTCAGAACATGCCCTAAGGGCTTACAATAGCATAAATCTAGAGAATATTTCTCCTTTTAGCACCTCCTCTCAAACTCCACTCCGAACTGCCTTTTATAATGCCAGAAATCTCTTTAAATAGACCCCAGAGGGTTAAGGACTAGGAGTACATTCTAGAAAGTGCTAGTAGGCATCCACTGACAAAATAGAAGGTTCCGGAAGCTGTGTTAGAAGTCGGTGCAAATCTAGAAGAATCTAGAAACGGTAACCGAACTTTCGGGAGGCATAACTTTTGAACCGTAGCTCTGATTGACGAACCGTTTACATTTTTGGAAAGCTCTTGAAGCACTCTATAGCCCTATGGACAAGCTTTGCTCATCCCCCATTTTTCAACCCTTTTCAAGGTCATTTAATGCCCCAAACCTAACTTTGAAGCATTCTTAGGAGGTCTCCAAAACCTAAAAAATTGCAATAACTTTCAAACCGTGGGGCCTATTGACCTGATTCTTTTTCTACAATGCTCTAAATCATGATTACATTCATCTGGCCAATTCACACCTTCTAGTTTATCGAAATAATGGCCCAAATGCATGCTCCTATTTTTTTGGGATTTTCAAAAGCACTGATAGTTGAACTATGAGAGTTGGAACCTTTATTTGAGCCAAATGGGTATCCAAAAATGTAAAGACATGAAACAGAAACTAAGTCTAAGTACATTTTTTTGGGTGATACAAGATTGCCCTTATACCTATGGATGCTCCTGCATCAGACACCCAGGGTAGATTGAAAAGTGACCCTGTCACTTTATGGATGGTAGAGGAAATCCCAAATGGGAAACCTTAGCTACTGAAATCCAATTTGAGTCCTCGATCGGCCGTCCTTTCCATTTGACCAAATACTCTTCATACTGCCTGTTTCTAGTACTCCTACCCACACGATGATCTAGAATGTCTTCTATCTCCTCCTTCTTAGAAGCAAGAATTGGGCATGGCTCTAAAACCAGCTCCTCTACACCATCATCATGATACTTTGTTAAATCTACAATGTTGAAAATGGGAGAAATGTGAATACCATCTGGCAGCTCCACCTCATATGCATTTCCTGAGTCATGTTTCTTCAAAACTTTGCAGGGGCCGAATTTTTTCATTTTCAGCTTGTTGTAAGTACCAACTGGAAATCTTTCTTTTCGTAAGTGCACCATGACTAGATCCCCTACTTGGAATTCCTTATGTCTTCTCCTTTGATCAGCCCTAGCTTTATACTCTTGATTCATCTTGATAATATGTGCTTGAACCTCCTCATGTAGACGCTTGATGTGTTCAGCAAATTCCTCAACTTCAGCACTTGTCCTCTCCCCTTGTTCTATCTTCCTCAATTCTGGTGCAGTCCTTGGGCTATTCCCATATACAATTTGAAATGGTGATTTTTCAGTACTCCTATTTACAGAGTTATTAAAAGCAAACTCTGCCTGTGGTAGAATCAAATCCCATCCCTTGGGCTTATCTCCAACTAAACATCTCAGCAAATTGCCCAAACTTCTATTTACCACTTCTGTTTGGCCATTAGTCTGTGGGTGATGCATGGAACTGAATTTCAAGTCTCTTCTCAACTTCTTCCACAATGTCCTCCAGAAATACCCCACAAATTTAGTATCTCTATCAGAAACTATACTCCTTGGAAGACCATGTAGTCTTACCACCTCTTTGAAAAACAAGTCTACAATATGGACAACATCATGAGTTTTTTGGAATGGAATAAAATGTGCCACTTTGGAGAACCTATCAACCACCACGAATACTAAGTCATTACCCCTTTGTGTCCTTGGCAATCCAAGAACAAAATCCATACTTATGTCCTCCCATGGCCTTGATGGAACAGGCAACGGCTGATAAAGACCCGTATTGTGACTAAACCCCTTGGCAACTTAACAAACCTGGCAACTTTGTAAGAACTGCTTCACATCCTGTGAAATTTGAGGCCAAAAATAATGTTCTCTAAGAATGGAAATGGTCTTATCTTGACCAAAATGTCCTGCCATCCCTCCACTGTGTTTCTCCTTAATCAAATTTTCCCTCATGGAACTCCTTGGAATGCACAATTGACTACCTTTGAACAACATGCCATCTTGAATCAAATAATCTAACCACTTTGTTCTATCTACAGCAACAGGCTCTTTACAAGCTTTCCATGCTTCAGCAAAATCAGGATCCTCAGCGTACAAATTCTTGAGTTCATCAAACCCAACTACTTCAACCTACATTGTTGTAAGCAAAAACTGTCTCCTACTTAGTGCATCTGCAACCCTGTTAGATTTTCCACTTCTATGCTTCAACACAAATGTATAACTCTGCAAGAATTCTACCCACTTCATATGCCTCTGATTCAATTTACCTTGGCTATTTAGGTACTGTAATGTCTGATGATCAGTATACAAAACAAATTCCTTTGGCAATAAATAATGCCTCCATTTCTTTAAGGCCTGAACTATTGCATAGAACTCTTGATCATAAACAGAATACTTCTTCTTTGCATCATTCAATTTTCCACTAAAATATGCAATAGGCTTACCTTCTTGGCTTAATACAGCCCCAATAGTGCTACCACTAGCATCACAATCCACTTGGAATACTTTTCTAAAATTTGGAAGTGCCAACACAGGCTGTTCAGTCACCTTCTTCTTTCGCAATTCAAAACTTCTCGCAACTGCTGCAGTCCATTTGAACTCTTTTCTATCCCCTCTTATTGTATCAGTTAGGGGTGCACATATGCCACTGAAATTCTTAATAAACTTCCTGTAAAAACTAACCAGACCATGAAATGATTTTACGTCAGTAGCAGACCTCAGAGTAGGCCATTCCGAGATGGCTTTTACCTTCTCTGGATCCATTTTGAGACCTTCAGGTGATATAACAAACCCCAAATAGACTAATTCCCTTTTTACAAAGACACACTTCTTTAGATTAATTAACAGTTTCTCTTCCCTTAGCCTTTCAAGGACACTATGAATATGCAGTAAATGTTCTTCCAAAGTCTTGCTGAAAATTAAAATATCATCCAAATAGACAATACCAAATTTTCCCAAGAACTTCTTAAGTACCTCATACATGATCTGCATGAAGGTGCTTGGGGCGTTTGTCAATCCAAAGGGCATGACTAACCACTCATAAAGACCCTCCTTGGTCTTGAAGGCTATTTTCCACTCATCTCCTTCTCGAATTTGTATCTGATGATAGCCACTCTTCAGATCTATCTTTGTGAAGTACTGAGCTCCACTCAAGCAGTCCATAAGATCATCCATCCTTGGTAAAGGAAACTAGTACTTGATGGTTATCCTATTTATAGCTCGAGAATCTGTACACATCCTCCACTCTCAATCCTTCTTTGGTGCAAGTATTGCAGGTACTGCACATGGACTTAGGCTCTCTCAAATCAAGCCCTTCCTCAATAACTCCTGAACCTATCTATTTAGCTCCTCTGTTTCAATAGGAGTCATCCTGTGAGTAGCCTTGTTAGGCAAACTAGCTCCTGGAATCAGATCTATATGATGACTGATTTGCCTTACTAGTGGCAATCCATTTGGAACATTATCAGAGATAATATCTCCAAATTCCTCTAGTAAATTTGAAACTTCAAATGGTATTTTACTACTACCTTCTTTATCTTTCCTAAGAATCAAAGCATAGCACATATGCTGATGTTTCATGCCATCTAAAAACTTCCTTCCATCAACAAGACAAATCCTAGCACTGCTACATACCTTTTCACCTCCCTTTTTCATGGGCTTCAACTTGTGGCAAACTCCATCCTTTTTCAGAGAGTATGTGTTTGCATGTCCATCATGTATTGCATGTCTATCAAACTGCCATGGTCTAACCAACAATAGATGGAAAACATCCATCAAAATAACATCACAGAGAACTTCATCATGGTAACTCCCAATTTTGAATTTTACTAAACATTGTTCACTTACTAGGACCTTATGATCATCTTTTACCCAAGAAATCTGATAGGGTTGGGGATGTTTCTCCCTCTTGAGCTTTAGCTTAGAGACCATCTCTTCTGATACCAGGTTATCAGTGCTACCACCATCAATGATCACGTCACAACATTTATCCTCACACTTGCATCTGGTACAAAACAAACTCCTTCGTTGTCCTGGTTCATTCTCACCACTTAGTAGGACTCTTTCATTTACCAAGGTCTCTCCTCTTTCTACATCCTATGAATGTGATGATTGTGCATCCTCATCCACATGAGCAACCCTAGCTTGGCCCTCAGCTCTCCTATCATTCCTTCCTTGTTGTTGAGGGCATTCAAAGGCACAATGACCTTCTTCATTGCAATGGAAATAGGTACCATGGAAGCCTCCTCTTCCTTGTCCACGTCCTCTACCTCTTCCTCTCTAATTTCCAAAGTCTTGGTCACGGGAGCGGTTGAAACCCTCATTCCTTTGGTTCCTGATAGTACCCTCATCTTCATTTTTCTTTTGAGTTTCATTGCGGCCTCCAGATGATCTACCACTTCCCCTTCCTCCTTGATCGCACCCTCTTTGTCTTCCTTCAAACCTTTTATTCAGCTTCTCTTCAACTCGTAGGGCAAACTGGTATGCCTCTTCAACGCTGGTCATTCTTACCAGACTTAATTCCTCCTGGATGCTAGGTCACAACCCACTGATATAACGAGCAACCTTCTCCTTATTTGCTTCTGCATGCCTCGCTCTAATCAAGAGTCAGTAAAACTTCTCTATATATTCTTGGACTGATCTTCCTACTTGATTTAACCCATGCATCTTCTTAAACAGATCAAGCTCGTAGTCCACAGGAATGAACTGCTTCTTCAATTTGTCAACCATGCGATCCCATCTTGTGATCTTCTCCTTTCCTCTTCTAAGTATTTCCAGTTGAATCTCTTGCCACCAAATTTTGGTATGGCCTTTTAGTTTGGCCTTTGCAAACTTAACCCTATCTAGGTCCCTTATATCCTCATACTCAAAGTATTCTTCCAGTTCATTGATCCAATTGATCAACTCATCTGGTTTCAGATTTCCTGAAAATATACCCACTTCAATTGTAGATCTTTTCTCAAACTTAGTAATGGCCCTAAAAAGCCTTTCCTCTACAAGATTTAGAACTTCCCTGTCAACTTCCTTTTCTGGTCCCATTACTTCCTCTTCATTGTCATCGTCACTATTGTCACCTGCGGCAACATTTGCTCCTCTACGAAGCTCCTCTTGCAATGCTTGTACCTACCTCTAGAGGGCTCTAACCTCCTCAGGATCAATAGCTCTGGCCCTTCCACCATTCTCTCTTTGTGGAGGCATCTTCTAACTCAAACCCACAACCACACAGTCCTGGTGCAAACTACCTCACAGTCGGCGCTCTGTCTACACACTCAGGAAAACCCGCCTTGATACCACTTGATGGGACACAACCCAAGAATAGAATGGACACAAAAAAAAAGGGAAATTATATTAACTGAGAAAATAAGCTAATACAAATAGTACAGAGAAAATAAACTTCAGAACATGCCCTAAGGGCTTACAATAGCATAAATCTAGAGAATATTTCTCCTTTTAGCACCTCCTCTCAAACTCCACTTCGAACTACCTTTTACAATGCTAGAAATCTCCTTAAATAGACCCGAAGGGTTAAGGACTAGGATTAAATTCTAGAAAGTGCTAGTAGGCATCCACCAATGAAATAGAAGGTTCTAGAAGCTGCATTAGAAGTCGGTGCAAATCTAGAAGAATCCAGAAACGGTAACCGAACTTTCGGGAGGCATAACTTTTGAACCGTAGCTCCGATTGATGAACCGTTTACATTTTCAGAAAGCTCTTGAAGCACTCTATAGCCCTATGGACAAGCTTTGCTCATCCCCCATTTTTTGACCCTTTTTGAGGTCATTAAATGCCCCAAACCTAACTTTGAAGCATTCTTAGGAGGTCTCCAAAACCTGAAAAACTACAATAACTTTCAAACCGTGGGGCCTATTGACCTAATTCTTTTTTTGGAATGCTCTAAATCATGATTACATTCATCTGGCCAATTCACACCTTCTAGTTTACCAAAATGATGGCCCAAATACATGCTCCTATTTTTTTGGGATTTTCAAAAGCACTTATAGTTGAACTATGAGAGTTGGAACCTTTATTTGAGCCAAATGGGTATCCAAAAATGTAAAGACATGAAACAAAAACTAAGTCTAAGTACATTTTTTTGGGTGACACAGGATTGCCCTTATACCTCTGGATGCTCCTACATCAATGCATTACATGAAAAAGTGTAATTACATGTAATTCAAGTTACATGTATGTAAAAGGATGTAATGTGAGTTGCACGTGTAGTTGCATGTAACCCTATTATTTCTCTTCTAGTTAGACTAGGTCAAAGTTTGTACTTTATCCTCCACCTTTTTCTCAACTCTTGCACCTATATAGAGGAGTGTCCCTTTATTGTAAAATCATCATTATCTTTATGCAAGAGAGCTCTAGAGAAATTGTGCCAACAGAACTTTGTTTGTGTAAGCACTATTTTGAGAGAAAATGAATACAAAGGAGTGTTTGAGATTTAACTTTGATTAAGTGAGATTGTTACTTGTATGAGTTACAAGATTTGTCTATAATTCATCTAAGTTATCTTTGATTTGTGTTATCTTGTGTTCTTGGTAATTGTATCTTATGAATTGAATATAAAAAGAGTTAAGAGGCAATTGGAGTCAAAGCTTTGGCTAGGATCAATTGTGGAAGTATATAGTTAGAAGCTTTGTTTGTAGCTTATACTTCTTTCTTAATTAACAAAATAGTTAACTTATTCTTACTTTTAGGAATCTTTGTTCCCTAATTATAAAGCTTTTCAATATAGAAGAATGACTAGACTTAGAGCCAAACTGGTACATTTTCAGCTGGCCTTTGAGTTAGTGAAGGTTTATCAGTATCAATGTTTCTAGCTCTTGCTAAAGTGTAGTTAGAGATTCATCCTACCCCTTGCTCCACGAGTAAGTGGATTATTTCTTGAAAGATAAAAAGGATATTGGTAACACCCATTTTATAAAATCTCTCAACTTCTTTCTTACCTTGAGATGATCCAAGGAATAGTGAGAAGGGGGGGCCTTCCCTTTAAGGTAGGAGAGACTCTGTCTCACATGTTGTGGCTAGTCATCCTATTTTGTGACTAGATTTTTACCCAAAATTGTTGATTGAAAAATATCCACGTAAGAGTTCTTCTTTATTATCATAGAGGTAGACTATAAGTTAATATCTATTCTAGACTTAATCGCATCATATTTTCCAATGGATGTAGTGTCCCTATCAGTTTTCTCACCTAGTAGAGCTGTGATTGCTGATGTAGCTTCATCCACATTAATTTCATATGGAAATGGTTTTAACCATCTAACTATGGGTATTGCTACTTGTACATATGTGTAATCTATATCAACTAGGAAACACACATCATTGTAATGTTGCTCCACCAATGATATAGGAATCCTCAGTCTTTGCTTCATGGATTTCTTGAAATCCTCAAAATAGCTTGTCATAACAAAATCAAAAATTATCTCTAAGTTGATCAATAAACTCTGTTATCTATTGTGTGATAGGTTTGTTAGTCTTCCACACAACTTTACCAAAGTTAGGCAATGTGTTTTACACATAGAAAAATATACAAACAATCAAAGAACCAAACTTGCAAGATGCACTTTTGGCCTTCCTGATGGCTTCCATATTTTTTGACAATTATTGAATTTTAAGCTCAATAAGGTCATAAGAATGGTCTCACTTTACAATTTTATAACCCAAATCAACTACCATATAGGAAACACTATTCAGTCAAGTTGACTGAAAGAATTTGTGAGCTATTACTCTAACTACAAATACAACCAAGGGTTCTTAAATAGTATTAATTGAAATCCCTCTCTTGTTCCACATGACACCTGTGTTCTTCTCAATAACCTCCTTTGCATCACTATGCATGCTCTTTGGTAAATCGAGGGTAGGGTACCCTAATATTCTTTGTACAATCCTCTTTTAAATTCTAACTGATCCATTTTCTAACCAAATTTGATTGTCATGTATACATCTCAGCACAATTTTGATCCATTTAGTTTTAAGACTTGAGGAAAGTCTAGGGCATAAGTCAACCCTTTCTTCTCAATGATTTATTCTCTTCCCTCAAGACACCATTGTCACATAACTTACTATAGATATCTCTAATCTTCATGTCACCTACATCTCCAACCTTACAAGTATAACAGCAATGTACATCCTAAGCCATTAAAACTTTTGGTATTATCATGGATAACGCATGAGATGGATTTCCCTTGTATTTAATTTTAGGGATAGCACAAAATGGGGGTTTTATTACATCATTATTAATTAACTTCACATTGAAAACTTATCCTAACTATTGTAGAAGAGCTAGCTGCCATTTTGACTACCAAAGGTTTGTGAAAACAAAACAACATAACCCAATGCAAGCTAAATACCTCTCAAATCTAATTAATTATGTTGAGTAGTGTTTAAATCTAATTTGCAAACACTTGAATCTCCTTTTTTCAATTCTCCTTTATGCTCTTTGTGCTCATCAAACTCTAGCAAGTGCAAATGAGTCAAAAACTGACTATATAACCCTTCAAATTTGACATTAATTGCTTAGTTCTTACACAACTGTAAGCTTAGCTATCATAAGACTTTCAATATGCTCGACTAACATAGAAATCTCGACATTCACTACCATACTTCTTAACTTGAGAATAACTAGAATTCATTCCATACATAGAAAAATAACAAATTGATAGATTTTCTCTAGGTTCTAATCACTTCATAGCATCTTAATTCATGTATATATAATATTTTCAAATCTTAGATTCTTGGAACCAATGCATAACATAAATTTTCAAATATTAGTCCCATACATAGTTTTGATTTCCTAGTTGGGGGTGATGTGATCACTTGATCCATTGGATGAAGTGACCTCGTCTGCATTTGATGTGCTACAATCTTCCTCATCTTTATTTTCACTTTTTTAGCATCAACCTTTCCTTTGCCTTTGTTGTGTTCATTACTCAGTGCAGGTGACTAAGTTGGATTGTTTATACTAGCATGATCAGTCTTAAGATAACTAAAGCATACAATCTCATTCAACCATCTATTGTAGTTTCCTTTGAAGTGTGTCCCAATGCAATTTTTAGCAATGTGACCATACTCTTGGTGGCAATAGTGACAATTGTACCTTGTGTTATAATCCCAATCATAAGAATTTATATTTTGGTTTACCTTTGTCTATTTGTTTGATGTCCACTTAGATTTGGATCTGCATTCATATGCCTTGTGTCCATAATTTTGATAGTTGTAACAATAACCTTAAAATCTTGGAGCATTGGTGATCTTGATCCTACACTCATGTGCCTAATGTCCTTGATTCTTGCACTTATGACAATGTCCCTTGAATTTCTACTTAGGGTTCTGATTTCCATTGTTGCTCCAGCAAACATTTGTTGTATGACCTAATTTTCCACAGTGATGACAAGTGGGCTCAATTTTTTTCCCTTATTATTCCTGTGTTCACCACTTTTAGATGATTCTCTTTTTTCAATTGTGGAATAGCCTAAAATAGTAGTACCATTTATTGATCTTGGCGATTCTATCAATTTTTTAAAGTACTCAAAGGCTTCAGTATGCTTGTTAAGATTTTCTTTCTTAGTCTTCAATTCATTTTGTAGTAGGTTATTTTGTGTTTCCAAAGTTGTAATATCAATGTTTTTCCTATTCAGTTCTTGATTTGGAATCATCAATTGATTCATTGTATCCAATTGCATGTTTGCAAGCTTTTGTACATTTGATGTCTTCTCTTCAAGTCTATTAGCTAGAAGTCTTTAATCTTCTTCAATCATGGATCTATCTTCTTCATCTTCTTTTTCAATTTAGTTGTCTCACACAATAGTATTGATTGTGCTTCTTGATCCCTTTTTAGATTTTTGACTTCTTCATTTAGGGCACCATTCTTTTCCATTAGATTGAAAATTGCTACATCAAAATCTTCTAACTTTTTATCATCAAATGTTCTAGTAGTGTCAACTTCTTGATATTGAATGTCATTATGTTGAATAGCTATCTCTTTGCTTCTCTTCAATGAATGTTACAATTCATCTCTTGCCTCCTTGAGTTGATGTAGGGCAAGTTGTATTTTAATCTTCTTATTCTCAATAGTCTTTCCCAACTTGTAGTCTTCCATCTTCAAGATCTTACCTCCAAAGTTGTCAAACATTCCTTCAAGAGAACAAATCTTTGATACCAATTATTGAAAACAAAAATTTGAAATTAACTTCTAAGACAGGGGTGAATCAATGCTTAAATCTTTCGCCTCTAAAACATATCACCATCATCCATCTCATAACTTAACATATAAACTAAAATAACTTGACATGCATCACATCCATAGCATAAAGTAAATAACTCATAACACAATAAATTTGGTTGCCTAGAAACCCTCCAATGAGAAGGTAAAACTAGGGTGGGAATGACACCCACAAATCTTCACTACTACAGTTGTAAAGTGTCACCAATTATGGTTACAAAGTGTTTGATTATAAACTATGATCTACCTTATGATGGGTTTTCTGTTAAAGGCTTACAAGACTATTGGGTCTCATCATAACTAAATAATTTCAAACTCGTAGTTAAGTAAGCACTTAGTTAAGAGATCTACAAAAACCTATTAGGACTACTCTATTAATAGATTTACTTTGTTTCACATGTTAGGATGATTCATCACCTGATCCTTTGGTTAGAACTCTATTTCTTAATGTTAGATCTTCTCTTTACTATTGAAGATTGATCCTTGTGATTAGATCTATCTTTTCTAACCTCTCATTTCTTGTCTTTGTTTCTCTTAGACTAATCCTCTTTGCATAACTCTATCATAGCCTTCATAACCACCATGAATGCTCTCTCTACACTTAGCATTCAACTTCTGACACATGGACTAAACTCTTTAGGGTTTTCCTTCCTTAAATAAATATTGGTGGAGATGGGCTAGGTTATAATCAATGGCTATGGTTGATCCTTAGTGCCGCCTAAAGCATCCCCTAATCTAATTGGTTGCATCCATTTCATAGGGATTCAAAATATGACTCTATACTTGTCTCTTATAATCATAAATTCATGATTATGTTGGCCAAAAATGGTTTGCAAAGGAGTTTGTGCCATAAAAAATAACTATGAAAAAAAATTCTCATGACATCCAAAGGCTCTGATGCTCAGCCTACACTATGCTATTAATGGTGTAACTTGATTTTTGTAGAACTCAACACTTATTGTTACTCAACACTTGAATCACTCGGCATGTATAGACTTCTCAGCATTGGATTGACTCAACACATACTATCTTCTCTACAAATATCGGTGCTCAACACTAACTATTCATATTGCTCAGCAATTATTTTCTAAAAACTTATGCTCAACATGCTTTGATCATTCAACTCACACTGATTTCTTGGCTTGCTCTAATCACTCGACATTCACTATGCACTCAGTTAAATAATGACTAAGTTTTTTGTCACTACCTTGTCAAAACCAAAATGAGATCAACAAGATCTTCCTTAAGAAGTTAAGCTACACACCCAAGAACCAATCCTTGATACCAATTATTAAATAGGATAAATAACTAAGGGGGTGATTCAATTATTCTCATACACTTACTAAAATATTTCAATTACTGATAAATACTTAACAATCATCAACCAATACTTAAGATCTACGTGTTAAAGTATATTAAATTGCCATTGAAATTATATACATGAAACCATAGAAACACTAATATAATCATCATAGGGATTTACTTGAAAACCCCAATTTGGGAAAACCCATGGAAAAGCTTCCTATAAAATGAAAGCACATGTTAAGGTGACATTGGGTATGTTGATTTTTACAACAAATGTTACTTACGAGGAATGCTTAGTGCTACAAGGTGTATTATCTCTAGGATTTGCTACCAAGGTGGATAAGCCCCATAAATACAAAAGGTCTCACTATCAATGCATAGTATGATTATATTTAGTATATGAACTATGAAATCAGAATGGCCATAGAATATAGTCATTGAACCTTTTCAAAATGTTCTTCTACTAGCTACACCTTGAATCAACTATCGACATAAGTTTGTACTTGCATCACATATTGATTTCATACAAGAAAAATAACATGATCACATGTGGGCATTCACAGACATCTACCTACTTGAGATGATACTTAATTTATACCAATTATACTCCTCAAGTTTGTTAGCTAGAATAGATTCAAAATATGTTGAACTAAAACATTCTGCAATAAAAATTAGATATGAACTCCCTTGACCAATACAACTCTCCTAAATAAATCTAACATGATACAATAGCATATGAACTCTAGTGTTAATGTTTATGATGAACATATTATGAAGAGATTCTAAGACCAAAACATGAACATGTGCTACATAAAGTTTCAACCCAAAAACCATAATCCACAAAATGTTACATGACAAGTATAATAATTGGAGCCAAGAACATGTACCACTGAGGCATGAAATGATAAATAATTTAAGATACATCCGATAGTAAATTCAATTCCTACTAAATAGTCTATTAGTGTACAATAACAAAATTTTGATCAATAAATCTACCAATCATCTTGGCATATAACTACCAAAATAAATGAGGTTGAGAAAAGGCATTGACATCAGTGGCAACTATCAACCTCACATTCTAATACGACTATCCATCCACTTGGAAAGATATTCTTGATACCACCTACCTCTTACACTTTTTCCAACTTTTTTATTTAAAGTGTGTTCTATTTCATCCATTTGTTTCTTATAATATTGGTGTTCAACATTTGATCCATCATTGTTACTAAAATCTATCTCATGGTACTCATTTATATATATACATACACACACACACACACACACACACACACACACACACGCACACACACAAAAAAAATAAAAAAAATTGAATATGGGTGATATATCCATGGCATCTGATAACTCTACTTCATATATATTTCTTGAATCAAAATTTCTCAATATTTTACATTGTCCAAACTTCCTCATCGTCAGCTTTTTATATGTCCTACCAGGAAACAAATCTTTCTTCAAAATGTACCATCACCTCATCTCCTACCTCAAACTCCTTATGTCTCCTTCTATCATATGTTGTCTCCTTATGATTCATTTTCTCCAAAACAAATTTGACTTCATCATGTAATAACTTCATAGCCTATGTAAATTCCCCTCCAATCCTCTTTATCTCATGAGTTGTATCTTAAACATGCTTATCCTTTAAGATTCATGCATGTGACTATTCCAAATGATGTCTTCCCTATAATCCTATTCATTTAATTTTTATATGAAAATACTTATTCTATTAAGACTAAATACCAATTACCAAGATTCTCTCCAACCAAACATCTTAACAAGTTTCCTAGGCTCTATTTTTAATATCTTTGATTGACCACCTATATGTGCATGAAATGTAGAACTAAAATTAACATTAGTATTCATCTTGTGAAATTTCCTCTAGAAATAATAATTAAATGTACTATATCTATCTAAAAATGTACTTTTAGCTAACCCATGCAATCTCACAAATTATATGGAAAGAAATTAGCTACTATACTACATTTGTAACTTCCTTAGAAGGAATAAAATGTGACATTTTATAAAATATATCTAATACCACAAATATAGAATCATTACCTCTTAATGAATTAGGAAAACCATGTAAAAAAACCCATGCTAACATCCTTCCATGGTCTAGCAAGCACTATTAAAGGTATATACAATACCATATTCTAACTACTTCCTTAGAAACTCGAGAAACTATGAACAAACCTCCTCGTATATTTATAAATATAAGGACTAAATTGATTCTCATTTACCAAACTTACTATCTTTTTAATATCAAAGTGTTAATCTAATCTTCCATAATGTTTTTATTTAATCATATTATCCCTTATTGAACTCCTAGTTATACTTAATTGAGATCCTTTGAATAGCATACCTTCTTGAATAAAATAATCTAACCATTTATTATTGTCTACTACAATAGGTTCTAATGCAAGAGCATCATAAGTTTAAGGGAAATTTTACATCACCCAAAAATATTATATAGTTTGTCAATAAGGGTTATCTCAATGTAAAGTATTATTTTTATAAAATTACTATTTTTGGTAAGTTATTTGTTGGAGTTAAAAAATTCTAATTTATTCACTAAAGATTCACCTTTTATATATCAACCTACAATAAAATTCCCTTACAACATCAAGTCTAATTTTGAAGATATCAAAACAAATTTTAGTGGCATCAGAGTATAGAAACTTTAAACTCAATTTTGAAGGCTTTAGACTAGAATATCTGTAAAGCAAACACTATAGAGAAGATTGCACCATTTCTTAAATGGGGTCATGATAGGAAATTAGAGTGATAGGAGATGATTTATGCTATTTGGAAGTTGTGTTGTATATATTAGAAGAAAATGAAATTTCTTCAAAGTTTCCTTTGAGTTCTAAAGTTATTCGGGGCCTATTATAATTTAATAAAATATGATTAATAATATCTTAGGAATGGTCATCCTCAAGTTCTAGGGTTATAATTTCTAGAACTTTCTTGGGTGGTTAAAATTGTCTACATAAAGAAGGCACATAGGGTTATTTAGAATAGTTTTGGGAATGTATATGATGGCTTATAGAATATTATATTAAAAATATCTGTGTGATTATATATGTCCTATTTTTGAATACTTTAATGTAATTTTATTGGAGATAATATAAATTTGGTTTCTTGTTCTTGTAATTTGTTGCTATTTCTCTATTTTGTTGTGTATGTGCTTATGTTAATAAGGGGAGTACCCTTCATTAATTGTTATCAGAGCTAGGTTCTTGAGTGTGTGCATAGATGACTGGGTTTAAGGTATTTTACATTAGAAATATGGTTGTGGGTTTGAGTGATAAGTGAAAAAATTCCTTCACATAGGAATTGTGGTGAAAGAGATAGTGGTGTAGCAAAAGAAGGTTTTAGAGCCCTCTAGAGACAAGTGAAAATATTACAAGAGGAATTGTGTAGAGAAATGAAAAACATCTATGAAAGTGAGGATGAACTTGAAGATTAAAGTGATGAATTTGAATAACGAGGGCATGTAGAACATGAACTAGTAGAACTCACTATAGATCCTAAGAAGGATAGGCTTTTTAGAGTTATTTTCAAGATTGGAAAGAGACCCAAGATTTAAGTCCCCACATTATTGAGAAATCTGAACCTAGAGGAGTTGATCAATTAGATTAATTATCTAGAGAAATATTTTGAGTATAAATATGTTGAAGATATTGAGAGGATAAAAAATGTGAAGACCAAACTAAAAGGGCATGAAATAATTTAGTCAGAGGAGATTTAGTTGGAGAGAAATAGAAGAGGAAATGAGAAAATCACAAGATGGGATCAAATAGTGAATAAATAAATTGACAATTCATTCCCATTTATTATGAGCTTGGTTTGCTAAAGAAAATGTGAGATTTCAAGATAGTGGAAAGATATATTTAGGAGTCTAAAAGAGATTTATGTTGACTTTGCATTAGAATAAGTTATGTAGATGTTAACAAGGAAAAATGTGTGCATTACCTTAATGGGTTAAGGCCAAGTATTTAGGAGGAGTTGACTCAAGTTAGGATAACTAGTATGAAAGAAGCATACAATTTTTCTATAAGTTTGGAAGAGAATATGAATGATAAGTTCAAAAATAAGAAAGGTGATAGGAGTCATGGTGAAAGTTTTAATTGATAGTCTTATGGAGACCAAAATGAAGATTAGAAAAATAATAGTGAGTAAAGTAGCAATTAGAATCAGAGGATAAATAACATCAATCATTTCTATGATCAAAATAGTAGGAGTTAGAGAGGAAGAGAGGAAGAGGAAGAGGGAAGGGATCAGGAAGAGGAGATTTTTTGAAGTTATATTTCCATTGTGGAGAAGAAGTATATAGAGCTTGTGAGTGTCCTCAACATCAAGGGAGAACCAATGCACAAGTTATGTATGTAGATGAAGATGTTAGGTCATCACATTCTAATTATGCTAAAAAAAGAGAACTCATGGATACTAGAGTAGCCTTGTTGAGTGATGAGAATGAATCTGAAGAAAGAAAGAATATATTTTTCACAAGGTGTGAGTTTTATGGTAAGGTATGCAATGTTATTATTGACAATGGTAGGATAAATAATCTTGTTTTAGAGGAAATGGTTGATAACTTGAAATTATAGAGAAAGAAGCATCTAAATCCCTACTAGATTTATCAATTACAAATGGATCATAAGTGTTTGGTTAATGATCAATATCTTGTAAAGTTCAAGATTAGGAACTATCATGATGAAGCATTGTGTGATAGTATTCCTATGGATATTTTTCATTTGTTGTTAGGAAGACCTTAGTAGTTTGATCTCCATGTAGTACATGGTAGGTATGTGAATACCTATTCTTTGATAAAGGATGGAGTCTAACACCAATTGAAGTCTTTGAAGTAAGTAGAAGAAAAGGGGTTTAGTAGTTCCAAATATGTTTATTTTATCTAAGGAAGTTTCTACAAAGAACAAAGCATGAGTATACACATTTTGTTTTAATTTTAAAAGATGGTAAAGATGAAGTAGAAAATGTGTCTAAAGAAGTTGCAAATTTTTTGGGTGAGTTTTAAGAAATTTTATGTGATTTAATGTGATTAATGGATTGCCACTAGTGAGAAAAGGTCTATCATCAAATGGACTTGATTCCAAGAGCCAATTTTTGAAATAAGGAAGCTTGTAGAATGACTCCAATAGAAAGTAAAGAATCAAACAAAAAAGTATAGGAATTTTTGGGGATAATTTAGGAGAGTTTGAACCCATGTGTTGCACTAGAAATAAAAAAATGGAGAATGAAGGATGTTCACATATTCTTAACCTATCAATAAGATCACTATTGAGTACAAATTTTCCTTACCAAGGATAGATTAAATTATGTATTGTTTGAGTGGATGTGTGTATTTCACAAAGATAGATCTAAATAGTAGATATTGACAAATGTAGATCAAAGAAGGAGATGAATAGAAGATATCCTTCAAGAAAAATAAGGGATTTATGAGCGGTTATGCATCTCTTTTGTGCTAACCAATGCATTGAGTATATTCATGTAGCTCATTAACAAAGTATTGAAATAGTTTATGGGTAAGTTTTACATTATTTATTTGGATAATATTTTTATATTTATAGGGTATTTGAGAAGTTAATGGTGGAAAGGTTGTTGACTAATCTAAAGAAGTAGAATTTTGTGAAAAAAAAAGTTTGTGTATTTAGGATTTATTGTTTTAGCATAAAGTCTCAAAATGGACCCATAGAAGTTGAAGGTTGCCCTAAAAATAGATACTCTAAGGATTTATATGGAGGTAAGATATTTTAATGGTTTGGCTAGATTTAAAAAAAAATAGAAAAAAATTCACTAGTGTAGGCCTTTGACTAAAATAATGAGAGGGAATAGGAAAGAATTTAAGTGGCTATAGGAGCAGACACAAGTTTTGAATTAGTGAGAAAGAAAGTTACTAAATAACTTATCTTAATACTCATAGATTTTAATAAGGTGTTTCAAGTATAATATGGTACTAGTGGTTATCTATTATAGTTTTTTTGAGTTAGGAAGGTAAACTTGTTGCATATTTCAGTAAGAAGTTAAAAGATGCCAAAATAAAATTTTATGTTTACAATTAGGAGTTTAATGTTGTAGTTCCAAAATTGAAAGAGTTGTGAAATTACCTTTTAACTAAAGATATTTTTTGATGTACTCATCATCAAGATTTTTAGTATTTGAGTAGTTAAGGATACTTGAACTAGAGGCATTTGAAGTGGGTTAAGTTTTTTAGAGTTGCATTTTTTTTTTGAAATATAGAAGTGGTAAGTCAAATAAAGTATCATATACCTTAGTAGGACACACATTTTTCAAATGGAGATGTAGATTAAGGTCATTGGGTTTAAGGAACTTAAGAGTTTGTATCCAAAGGATCTTGATTTTGGTGAAGCTTGGAAAGATTATACAGAACCTGTTACTCTAGATAGAACCAATTAGTAGACTTCACTAACTAGGATGTTATGTTATTCATAGTTATTCAGTTGTGATTTCTAAGGACTTCCATGAGGGAGAATCTCATCAAGGATAAATATAGTAAATGGATGGATGAACAACTTGATCTATATAAAACCATTTCCCTTGTTATTGAGAATAATTATTGGCTAGAGTTGTAGCAAGATATTAAAAAAAATTCAAAGTTGTAGAATATGCCAGATGGAAAAAATGAGTCAAGTAAAATATGGGGTTATATTTTTTGGTATGTTTTCCATTGTGCCAAAATCTTGAGCTATCAACGAATGTCACAAACACTAGATTTTCCATGTCATGAATCCCAAAGGAGGTGCTAACCACCAAGTCAACAATCTCCCCCTCAGCACCAATTGAGGATTCTACACTGAAAAAATAAAGGAGACCTCCCAAGATTGAAACTTGTGATCCAAGGCTCTGATACCAATTGTTGGTATGTTTGTCATTGCACCAAAAACTTGAGCTATCAACGAATGTCACAAACACTAGATTTTCCATGTTGTGAACCCAAAAGGAGGTGCTGACCACCAAGTCAACAATATTGACCACTATTTGTACCAGAGAGAGCATGGGAAGATATTATCATGAACTTTGTTCTTGGATTACCAAGGACTCAAAGAAGAAAATATTTGATTTTTGTGGTGGTTGACATATTTTCAAAGATGGTACACTCCATTCCCTGCAAGAATATTAATGATGTTGATCATGTTGTAGACTTATTTTTTAGATAAGTGGTGAGACTACAAGATCTACCAAGGAGTATAGTTTTAGATTGAGGCACAAAATTTTTTGGGTGATTTTAGAGTACACTATAGAACTAGTTAAAGGAAAACTTGAAGTTTAGCTTAAGACATCAACTATAAACTAACGGAGTGATAAAAGTGGTCAAGAGGAGTTTAGGAAACCTATTGTGATGTTTGGTTGGAGATAAACCAAAGGGATGGGATTTGATTTTCCCATAGGAATAATATTCATACAATAATTATATCAATATGAGTACTATTAAGTCACTATTGTCACAAAATCTTGCACCCTTATCTAAAGTCTTACCTAAATGCAACCTTGTGAAACATGGAAACAATCTCCAAGTTGTGGGACTTGAACAATGAGACTGATTCTTTGGAGAAGGCCGGCTTCCTTACCATCAAGGTGCACCTAATTACTTCTTGAGAAGAAAAGGGAGAAGGAAAGCATGAAATAAAACTACCTAATCTAATCTAAAAGGGTGATAGATGAAAATATTTTGTTCTATCTTATCCCTGCCCAAAAATGCACTACTCATTAATATAACCTCAAGACACACTGATTCAAACTTTGCATTAACCCAACAATCACATACAGATCAAGAACAAAATGAAATGTTACAAAGAAGGAACTTCACTATATAACATTCAAGAAGCAAAAGAGATATTGTCATGTAGATTGAAGAATGAAAACAAAACACCAACAAAGGCAAGAAAGTTTTGCACTAGTATGATGGGAGAATGGGGTACAGTAAACAATTACATTCATTCATAGACAAAATGAAATTACAATAACAAAGCATATAATACTTTTGCTATAGAATTAGAGAAAATTGACCAACCCCTAAAAGAGTCACAAAACTTTCTTTTATAGTTCAAGCATAACTAAGATAGCTTCTGTCCTAAGGCATAGATCAATTACTACCATTAAAGTTGTAGAGAACAATCATTGTAGGTTTGGGGAAGATCTGATCTTGGTACACATCTAGATGGAGGAAAACCATACATTTCATAGCCAATAGGACCTTGAGAAGATAGAAATGGTAGCCATGATCATTCTGACTAGGTAGATGGATAAAGCACAATAACAGGAGGATGAAACTGCATTTAACAGGCATGAAGAATGCACACAGCTAGTTACATTAAATCCAAGAGATTTGATTCACCATTAAAGAGTTGTTTTTCTTTTTCATCAGAATGCCAAGTTAGGAAGATCAAAAAGTCAATTATATTCAACCTTTGCTCTCTACCTCTCCCATAATTTCAGTAGTTAAAGACCTTCTACCATTTTCCATCTTGGACAAGTGAAACATCTTTTTAGTAATCTTGGGGACCTATGATCTTACAATCATCAATGAAGTCAACTTTTTTTAATCATCCTCAATTGGGAACTTGGGCTTTACAATCTTACAATCACCCATATATCTCATGGTCTAAGGTGCCCTTTATAATCTCTACGATCTTACGATTGCAACCTATCATGACTTTGAGCCCTCCTTGAAATTCTTCCATGATATTATGACATCTGCTACCTTACAATCTTACAAAATCATGACAACACCCTTTGTGTAGGGTCACAAGACCATCAATTTCCTTTTATGATGCTACAAACAAAGTTAATTGACCTTACGATCTTACGATCATAGTCTATCACGTCATCGAAAAAAACAACAATCACCTTCACTATCTTATGATCATGATTAACTAGCCCTTTGCATTTCTTTGGTAGTCTCATATTTTTCACCTATGATCTTGTGAGCAAATACCTTTTCGTAAGATTAGAACACTACATCACTTGATTCATGATCTTATGATCCCCTCGATGCTATGACCATATGAC